>ML342806.1:0-30491 GCA_005239505.1 Nicotiana paniculata
AAATAAAACTACAAGAAATTGCATAATTGAAATATAAAATAAGAATTACTAAATTGTAGAAATTGATGTTCTTGCACTTCAATGGAATTTTCTTCTTCTCTACTTTGATCCACGAAAATTCTCCTTTTAATTGTGTTTTAGGAGTCTATTTATAGGCTTAGGGCGAACCCTAACCGTGTAGGAGACTTCTATTTCAACCGGGAAACATTTAACTCGTCAAACTCGGATTTGGGCGAAGCTGGGGACCCCTGGCGTTTAGGATCTAACGCCCCCCTAACGCCAGGGGGGGCCTGGCGTTATGGCCCTAACGCCCCCCTAACACTAGGGGGGCCAGGCTTTATGGGGCAAACGCCCCCCTAACGCCAGGGGGTGCCAGGCTTTAGGGGGCAAACGCCCGGCTATCGCCCGGGCGTCTCCTTTTGCGTATTTTCNCATTAATGAGCATAAAATGTAAGGTATATCACATGTTAAACTATGGAATTTAGTCTCGCATCATGTAGCTTCTATTATATTTATGTCCGGGTAGTCTAGTACCCAAATCATGTTATACTTGCGATGTTTGCACCCTACTTGTTAATTTAATTGCTTAAATCATATTGAAACTTGATAGAGGATTGTAAAATGTTAATCTTCATTTTCTTGACCGTTGATGAGAATTGGTATTTCCTTGAATAGTTGCCCCTTAATAAATCTTGAATTGGTTATTTTAAATGTATTTCCTATTTTGTGGAGCGAGCGTAACCCCTCGATAGCAGATAGATGCGTCTATGGTTCGTGTCGTTCGGCCCTCGGTAGTACACAATTTAAATATTTATGTTGGATCGGGTGTATGATAAATGTGGAATTAATAATAATTGATATTGCTTCATTGGCTTGAGATAAAAAATGTTAAATGACGAAAATAAATTTGAAACTTCCTATTAACAAAAGAATTGTTTACTTACTGCATGTTATTTAGTTTATAGTTGTTCTATACAATCCATGCTTAAATATAATATCGGTATTTTGTTGTTAGCCCATAGTAAGTGTGGTAGTCAATCCCTCGTCACTACTTCTTCGAGTTTAGACATGATACTTACTGGATACGCGTTGATTTACATACTCATACTACACTTGCTGCACATTTTTGTGCAGGTGAATATATATCTAGTGGCCTTGTGGGTGCAGATGCGCGGTTATTGCAGGGACTTAGTTGAGCTGCCTTCCACGTAATGAGTCCGCAACACGCATAGAGTATCCATCCGAGTTATTTACACACTCATGTAAAATTGTTTACCAGACAGATGTAGTATTTTACTGCATTTCCCTGTTGATGCTCGTACTCTAGTGACACCGGATTTTGGGGGTGCTTTTGGGTTGTTCAGTATTAAAGTAGTAAAAATATTGTCATATAATAAATTTGTCAAAATATTTTTCAGTATTAAGCAATATGTGATAAGTCTGAAAGAAGACAAAATTATTACCGTGAAGATATAAATGGATTTAGATGTGGCAATCGACGAAATTATAATTGTCATCATTGTGATAATGAGAACAATAAGGATTCTCAAAATAATCCTTCACTTTGTGAAAGTATGTTTGTCATCAATTTGACATGAGATTTTGTAAAGCACACAGTTGATTATGGTCCATTCATAATGTGAATGTGACAACACATAATTTATGAATACATATTCATTCTTGGAAGAATATGAACGTGCTAGTGGTAGTGAATATACCACACTCACCTCTAGAAGGAGGATTGAGATGAAATAAGAAAATAATTTCATTATTATGGCATGAATGGTCATTGATCACATACCTATTGTGATTAGCCAAAATATTATGGCAATGCGATTATTACATGGTAAAAGTAATAGAAGGTACATTCTTGCCTATAATGATTTTAACCATGACCATTGTTGATACCCAACTTTTTCCAAAATATTTTTTAATTGCATACATACCTTCAAAATCATGTATTAGTAGCAATTGATATTTTTCCATAATTTTTCTACATTTTTATTAATTTGTCAAATATTTTATGTTCAATAAATAATTACAAAATTGCATCACAAATGATTTAAAAAAAATATTTCTTGATTTAATTTATTATTTATGGTCCTATTAAGACCAAATTATTCCATAAATAGCCAAATTGGCACCTTTTGGCTATAATTGCAATAACTTTGCAATTATTGCTCATGCATATAATTTTGTACTATTTCTTACCAGAAATTAGTCCTTTATATTTTTAAATATCAAATAATCATTTTTAAATTATTTCTATGCATAGAATTCATTTTTATAATTAGTAATTATTTTATAAAATTATTTTAATTAAGTTATCTTGGTATTTAACAAATAGCCCATTTTTAATTCAATTACAACCTATTAAAATCAGCCCAAATACCTTAATTAAACCAGCCCAAAACCTAAACACTACCCGACCGAATGCTGGTTAGATCTTGGCCGTTGATCAATTTTGATCAACAGCCCGGATTTAATCTTACCTTAGTTAACCTAAACGACCTACCCCTCATTTCCCTCATTCTCTCATTCTCTCCGCCGTCACACCCTCCCATTCTCTCTCAAGCTCCCTCTGCCCTAACCCTAGCTTCCCCCTTACCGGCTACCCTCGCCAGTAACAATGGTGGTTCTCTACCACCCCTAGCCTTTATGGCTCCTCCCATGTCCGGTTTCTTGCCATCTCGAAGTCTTTAAGGGACCAGTGGCCGTTCACTTCCCTCCCCTGAGTCATTGTTTACCATTCTTCGGCCGCCATGGCTCGATTGAGTAAGATCTTTCTTTTTCCAGCTAGATCTATGGTTGCTAAGCCAGAATCTCTCTACCTCTGGGTTATTCTTCTCTGAAACCCTATTTTTTATATCTTAAATCGTTAGATCTGTAACAGATCTAAGAGTATTCTGAGTTATTTTACTGTTTTCCATGAGAACTTTCTGATTTTTTCAAAATGTCTCTTCGTCTCCATAACTAGGGTTTCTTAACCCCTTTTTTCAAAATGACTTTTCCTCTGATTTTAAGTGTTATTTATAATATTTACTATGTTTAACCGATTTATTTAGGTTTTCCCTTTAACCTAATTAACTGTGCTAAAACCCCTAATTTCTTGGCTTAGTTCTGGGTTCTGAGTCTGTCTACGTTGATTTGTTTGTTTGATTTGTATGCGTGTCTGTTTCTCATGAATGTGTTCTGAATTTCCGTGATTTCTACCCCGTTATGCTCATTAAGTTTTTTGACTTTCCTTCTCCATGCCTATATTATGTTTATTCCAGAAGTTTGTAGTAGTTTCCTTTAATCAGTGCTATTTTGTTTGAATCCCTAATTTCCTGTAATTGAAACCCTTTACTGATTTCCGACTTCTAAATTATTTTCTCGCCTTAATTATGTGGTTGACTATACTGTTAATTGATTCTTATGTTATTTCCTTAATTAGAACCTTATATACCTAGCCTTAATCGCTTACTCTATACATGTACTGTGTTTGAATTATTTCCTTAGCTATATTTCAGCCATATATGGCCTCCTTCCTTATTTGTTACATGTCTTTTACCGTTTGAAGTTAACTCCCTTAATTGAAGGAGTACTTGCACTGATTTTTACTTTAATTGATTCTGAGTTCTTCAATCACTAAACAATTTTGACTCTTACCTTATTTACCTAAGTTTCAAAGTGCTATATATATGCTCTCTTCTACTCTCATTACACAGGAACTCACTGGTTTAATAACTCTCTCTCACACTTAAAAACTTTTTGCTATTTCTTGTTACTTGTTGCTTCAATTGAATTAGTCGGCTGCAAGCGAAGGCTAGTTATTGCACTCTACTTCCCTATACTTAGTATTTGCTCTCTTTAACTAGTATGTTCTAATTTAAATCCAAGTTCCAAACTCAATGTGTTTACTTACTACTTAGTTTACTAATCATCAGTCTACTTCTGTCTATTGTTTAGCTTTTAAACATATAATTAACCTGTTTACATTACTGCTTCACTGAGCATATTAGTTTTGTCCTAATTCAACTTAGGATCAGCATGTTTATGAACTTTTTTTAATCCCTTTATAGCATGTCCCAACCTGACTCTTCTCTATTTATGTTTGTCTGGTTTCTAGTATGAACCTTTCTTTGCAAAGCAATTTTGTTACCTTAAGTTGTCTGATTCTATGTTTATCTTTGTCCTCAGCTGTTTGTTCTAGAATTCATACTGTGTTGGTACCATTAGCTATCCCCTAATCCCATAAACCCCTACAAAACCTCTATGTTTCTGCCTGTTATGTGTTCACTGTACATGCCCTAAGTGTCCCCAGTTCCCAACTTCCCTGTGTGAAAGTCTGTTGTTGAGCAATGTGGAATCTGCTTGCTCTATGGCTGATATGTTGTTTGTTTGTTTGATACTGTTCTTGTTTAACTATTATACTGTTAATCAACCCCTCTATTTTTGTAAAACTTCTTCACTCAACTGAGTAATTTTTCTATATTGTTTTCATATCAAAACCTTTTCAAAACTATGTCAAGCACTCTCACTCTACTCTTAGGTCCTTAGGTTTTGCCCCTCCAGTGTGTGACTGCCTTGGGATTCCTGTGAGATCCCTCTGAAATCTGATGCATTGGGGTTGGCTCTTCCACACTACACTTACTCAGTTCTGGTTATGAAATCTGGGTGTGAGCACTGCCCGGGATCCTTGAGGTCCTTAGGGAACTCTGACACTCCCGGACATGAGAAAGTCTATGAAACTCTGACAGTTGAGGTTATGAACATCTGGTATCCTCAGGGTACATTTGGGCTTGCTTTAGGCTCCCTATAGTTTAACTTCTTCTTTTCTATCTATTAATATAATTCATTCAGTTATTGGTTTCTAATAATTATTGTAAACAGATATTGGGGATGGCTACTAAAATGGGGAGGGTAATTATATAGTTCTGTTAATATCATCGGATAGAAAGCATGTTTTAAGCTTTACATTATTTCTATCTGCATTAGAATCCATGTTTTAGGACCAACATATTCATTCAAATCATGCCAAACATGCAGTAGATATCATGTTCCTAGGATTTCATGTCTATTGTTTCAGCATCTCATCAATGCTTTATGTTTATCACTTAGAAATCCTGCTCCTAGGACAATAAAAAACATTAACATAAAAGTTGTTACTCTTGTGCATTCAAAAAGAACATGTTTCAATCATTCTGTAACTCTTTTGTGCATTTAGAAATCATGCCTTAGGAATTCTGTAAATTTAAGGATCATTGACATAAAACAGTCGTTTCTGTGCATTTAGAAATCATGTATTAGGCACTCTGTTTGCTTTTGCTTAACCACGCCTAGTTTAAACTACTGATTCATGAAAAGGTATAGCACAGTCTCACATATGATTGTCCTGTTTTAAATAAAACTGATAACCATCCCTACGTTTTCGTTACACCTAGAACAACATGCTTTTAGGTAAAACAACTTCTGAACTGTCTAAAGGCTAATAGGCTTAGAAATCAATAGGCAAACTGATTAGGCCCCTGCTTCTGAGTTTATAAGAAAATAAAGCTTCATATTTCTGTGCATGAGTGCTCACTTAGAATCCTGCTTAGGATCATGTCTAATAAAACTGCTTCTTGTTTGTGTTTGAGACGTGCTGATTATGTGCATTACCTATGGAGGTAAATCTGGGCCTCATAACTGCTTTCCTGCATTAATCTGATTAGTCCTATTTGTTCTTGCTTGTTTCTTAGCATTTTATCCTTTCAAAACCTTAGGGGTCTGTCTAGAACTATCTATATCTAGAGGTCATAAATTCCTCCAGGACCACAAGGAAGGGACGGGTAACAACACGCATAGAGATCGCTAAATAAACTCGCTTAATAATCGTTAAAGGGTGGGGTAAAGGGTAGATATGGATATGATGACCGGTGCGTTAATGCCACGTGTAGCCCCTCACTGAGGAGTAATTACCAGGCATTGTATTGATTTGATCCGATAGGATAAACAACTTAGGACTCCTGTATCCCCTACATATGTGTGCTTAGACTGCGAATCTTTTCAAAACCATTACTTGTTTCCATGTGTATACTTTGACTGCTTATTTTCTACTTGCTTAAATTCACAAAGTTTGTTTGTCCGGCAACCAGAGTTGTGGACTTTGAGGGGTGCCTAACACCTTCCCCTCTGAGTAATTTCAAGCCCTTACACAATCTTTGGTTACTCAATTAGTATTATTGTGACCCTTAATAGGTTCCCTAACGCACCTTAATTAGTTAGGTGGAGACTCTTCAAGTCCTTCACATCCCTTCTCCCAAAAAGAAATGAGTTGTCCCAATAATGTCAAAAACCCTGACTAATCTGAAAGGAGAGGAAAAAGGAGCGCGACAGAATGGCGACTCTGCAAGGGATTCTAGGCTTTTACCATTACAAACCATTTTTTGTGAATTCGTCTAAGTATGCCTGGTTTTGTCAAATATCTGCACCCTTTCCCTTTCCCCTTTATGTGCAATTAATTGTTTAATTTCCCAAGTATTTATTCTTTTAAATGAAACTGACATGTTTCCTTTTTTTTCCTTTGTAACTACTTTTCAATCATAACTATTGTATTTACCGCTTTCATAACGTGCAAATACATGAAAACATGCTTTTATTGCTTATTTTATTGTTGCATAATCAGGATCAACATCATATTCCACTCATGCCTATACAAATCCTATAGAAATACTTGATGAGTGGTTGCGCTCTTCCATTTTATATTACCCCCTAAATTTGGATAGGCTTATTTGCGGTAAAACTAGTCGATCAGTGGTGCAGTCGACGGTTCCGTGTCTTTCCCCCTCAAGTTGTCTGCTTGAGGGTACTAGTATAGACCCCCATAGTAACCTTACTCTAATTATAACTGTACATGCATCATGGTCAACCCGTTAATATGTTTTCCACACAATAACCTTTAGGAAAAGCCTTGTCCAAAAGTCCACTGGGGTTCTATAATCCCAACGGACGCAACCACAATCTGTGCATTGATTTGGATAGCTAAGTGCCACTATGCTAATCACTGATGTATCAGTAGTTGAATCGGAGGGGGAAAGGGTCTAACCTTATCTATTTTGCAAAAAATGAGGCACGAAGTCCCCAGGTTCGGCATGGTCCAAAGAATACCTAAGAAGATCAAGCCTGGGGAAGGTCCTTCTAGGACCAAGTAGATTAGATTTACCTGCTTTTTCAAATTTAATAAGGCCAAGTGCCATTAGTGACTTATCTTATTTAGTGTTGTTTTTGATCTATCTACTTTTACATTAGTTAAATGAGGCAATTATTGGCATCTAAGCTCTCCAAATCAACTTGTCGCTAGGCCTACCTCGGGCACAACGAGGCTCCCAAATTAAGACACGTTTTTATATTCCCGCAATGTGTGTTTAAATACTACAATACTTTCTCATGATCTTCACTAACTTGGCTACCTTTTGTTTTTTCTTTCTTTCTTTTGATTATTCCCCTCCCCAAAGGTTGGTTCATTCTGGCATCATAATCATATCACACAAGATCCAGGGGCCCTCCACCTTCTCCTCCTCCTAGTCCACCTAAAGGCAAAGGCAAAGGCAAAATGGAAGATTTGAGAAATGTCAGAAAGGAAAACACAATGACAGCTGAACGAACAGAAGCTCCTGACAATCAAGGTACTCAGGTTCAGAATGATGCTATGTCATAACTCGAGCAAAGGTTGTTGAAACTCCAAGGGGAGCTTGAACATGTGCAAAACTTGGAGAATCTATCCTTCTCACTTAGTGTTCCAGATGTCAATCATCTGAACACCCAAAACCCCATACCTCCTCAAAATACCCCATAATGCAACACTTGCCACACTCTAAGAAACACCCCACTGATCATCCCTGAACCACAAAACTCCACAAATGACCACCTCTATGCTCAGGCGTCAGGCCATCATAACAACCCCATATACGTGGAGACTCTACCTCACTCCACCTAACCTATTTCTTTCACACCTGAATCAATTGAGAAGGATATGTTCATTAAGTAATTGGCCGAAGAACTCAAAAGACTGACTAACCGATTCCAGGACGTCGAAGGAAGTAAAAAAGTTGAGGGATTGAACTATGAAGATCTCTGCATACAGCCTGACGTTGAACTACCATAGGGTTAAAAATATCCTAAGTTCGAGATGTTCGACGGTACAGGTGATCCCAGGGTCCATCTGAGAACCTATTGTGATAAATTAGTTGGAGTAGGAAGAGATGAGAAGATTGGCATGAAATTGTTCATGAGAAGCCTCGCTCGGAGATGCTTTTTCTTGGTACATCAGTCAAGACCCTAAGAAGTGGTCCAATTGGGTAGGAATGGCCTCAGATTTCACGGATCGGTTCAGGTTCAACACGGAGAATGCTCCAGACGTATTTTATATCCAAAACCTCAAGAAGAAGCCCACCGAAACTTTTCGCGAGTATGCCACTCACTGAAGATCTGAAGCAGCCAAGGTCAGGCCTACCCTAGATAAGAAAAAATGAAAAAATTCTTCGTCCGGGCACAGGACCTGCAGTATTATGAGAGGCTGATGGTAGTTGAAAACCACAAATTCTCTGACATAATCAAGCTAGGAGAGAGAATCAAGAAGGGATTAAGAGCGGAATGGTTACTAATTTCAAAGCACTACAAGCCACCAACAAAGCCTTGCAGTCTGGTGGTATATCCAAGAAGAAAGATACATGGACGATAATGGTTGCACAGGGACCCAAATCCCCGTTGGTATACCAAAATTCCCCACTCACATACCAAGCACCCCCACCTACATATCAGCCAGCACCTCCACCTGCTTATCAACCATCACCCCCACCTGCTTATCAACCATCACCCCCACCTTCTTATCAACCCACATATCCTAGATATTCCCAACCAGCCATCATTTATCATACATACAACTCTCAACCCTCTCACTTCCAGTCACCCCCTGCTCACAAAAATTTTCCAAGACCTCGACCCAATTTTAACCGCACGCCACCCAAGCAATATACTTCCATTGCCGAACCTATTGACCAGTTGTACGAAAGATTAAAAGTTGTTGGTTATGTTACTCATATCCCTGCTGCAACCCCTAAAAATTCATCCCAATGGGTCAACCAAAATAAAACATGTTCATACCATTCTGGCATGAAGGGGCATACAATTGATGAATGTCGTTCACTGAAGAATAAAATCCAGTCTCTGATTGATAATAAGGTCATCCAAGAAAAGTAAGCTACTCTCAATGTCCGCAACAATCCGCTCCCAGACCATAGGGGTGGAGGCATCAACATGATAGATATAGAGGAAGAATGGGACCCAGAGGGGTCGATAAGATTGATCAAAGAAAGTGATGACCCAAAGAAGCCAACGGTCACATTTAATCCCATCATAGTCCAGATTCAGCCATCAAGAGATGTTAAGGTAGCTGCGTCAGTCCCATTCAAGTTTGAAGTGGCACCACCTGCGGATGCACCTGTGCCATTTGAGGTTGAGGTAATGCCACCTGCCATGACACCTGTCCCATTTGAAATGAAGATAGTCGCACCAATTACAGTGACAATGTCAACCCCACCGCTTTTCAACACTAATGTCGTACCTTGGGACTACGTGGCTGAAGGAAGAAGGAAAGGTAAGGTCAAGATGGAAGAAGTTGGTGCCGCACAGGGGATGACCAGGACCGGCAAGGTCTATACACCTGAACACTTGGTAGAGTTTGGCAAACATGCTTCCAACAGGCCACCCGTCATTGAAACAGGTCCAGATGATCTTTGGAGAAAAGTGCAAGCCAAAGACTATTCAGCCATAGATCAGCTGAACAAGACTCCAGCCCAAATATCCATCCTGTCATTGCTGCAGAACTCGGAAGCACACAGGAATGCTTTGATGAGAGTGTTGAACGAAACATATGTGCCTAATAACATCACTAGTGGAGAAATGGCCAACATGGTAGGACAGGTGATGGAAAGTCACAAGATCACTTTCCACGAGGACGAGCTGCCATCTGAAGGGCTAAGTCACAACAAGGCGTTGCACATCACTGTGCAATGTGAAGATTATTTGATTACCAGGGATCTAATCGATGGAGGATCCAGCCTCAAGATTTGTGCATTGAAAACAATCAAAAGATTGGGCAAAGGATTGCACGAGACAAGAGAAGAGTCCATGAATGTGAAGGCTTTCGACGATTCTCAGAGGTTCACCATTGGAGAAATCAGTCCTTTCCTACAGAGGGGACCTACAGGGTTCGAGGTTGAGTTTTAGGTGATAGATGTATCTGCGTCATATAACCTGTTATTGGGACCGCCATGGATACATGACGTTGGGCCTGTGGCATCAACATTGCATCAGGCTGTGAAATTTGAATAGAACCACCAGGAAGTAATCATCCATGGAGATGGAAGCAACCCTATCTATAGTCGCCAGACCATCCCGATGGTTGAAGGTAGAAGAAGGTTGGGTGGAGAAACCTATGAACACATCGAGCGGGTCAACGAAATAGACATGGATAAGTGGTAGGATAGTAAGATCGAAAGAATATTGAACTAGAGTGGGTACGAGCCTGGCAAAGGGCTCGGTAAGAATCTTTAGGGGATTTCCAAAAAGATACAACTGAAGCACCATGCACCACTTTTGGGATGGGATACAAATACACTTTGCAAGAGTACGAAGACTGGTCGCCACTATGGCGCGGTCCCTACTATCCATTGGAACAGCCTATACCACATTTGGAGCAAACTTTCCAGCAAGCTGATATCATATGGGGGTCAGAAGAAAAAGAAACTCTAGCAGCTTTGAAGAATCTATTCCTGTAAGATGAAGACATGGACTGTTGTGTTATTGTTGAGAAGGAGGAAGAGGAAGGCCCTACCATCTAAGATGTGAGCAAGGGATCATTCCTCAAGAATTGGACCGTCAGACCATCCAGGACCTGACGAATCCCAGGGTAGCAAGGCTGAACAGTGTTATTTACTTCATTTTTTCTAATGATTTCCATTTCGCATTTTTTGTTTTCCAATAAAATCCCGATGTTACAAATTGTTTTTTTAAATTATCAAAATCGCTTTTACGTCTCAACTAATCAGTATTTATTTATTATCGTTTTTCTCTCATTACTTTTATCTATACAGCATTACTATTACCGACGACTGTGACATGCAATGAGACAACACAACAAAAGGATAGTGATTCAGAAGAAGAGGATGTCATACCCGATGAAATTGTCAGAGAAGTTGAGGATTTCAAGAACAGACCTAAGTCCAACCTGGACAAAACTGAGGTAGTCAACCTGGGAGATTCGGAGACTGTCAAAGAAACTCGCATCAGCATCCATTTGTCGCCATCAGAGAAAGAGGAATACACCCACTTCTTGAAAGAGTATGAAGACACATTTGCATGGTCGTACGACGACATGACTGGTCTAAGTACATCCATTGTGGCTCACAAGTTGCCGACCAATCCAATGTGCCCGCCGGTAAAACAGAAGCTCAGAAAGTTCAAGCCTGATATGAGTCTGAAAATCAAAGAGGAAGTTACCAAGCAAATCAACACCAAGGTCCTCAGGGTAGTTGAATATCCAACATGGTTAGCCAACATCGTGCCAGTGCCCAAGAAAGATGAAAAAGTTAGGGTTTGTGTCGACTACCGGGATCTCAACCGGGCCAGTCCAAAGGATGATTTCCCCCTTCCAAACATACACATCCTGATTGACAATTGTGCAAGGCATGAACTTTAGTCGGTCGTGGATTGTTTTGCCGGATACCATCAGATTTGGATGGATGAAGAAGATGCTGAGAAAACGGCTTTCATAATGTCGTGGGGAGTCTACTGTTATAAGATGATGCCATTCGACTTAAAGAATGTTAAGGCCACTTATATGAGAGCTATGACCACTATCTTCCATGACATGATACATAAAGATATCGAGGTATATGTAGACGGAATCATTATCAAATCCAAGAAAGCCACCGACCATATAGCAGGCCTGAGGAAGTTCTTCAACAGGTTGCGGAAATACAACCTGAAATTAAACCCCGCAAAGTGTGCATTCGGGGTTCCTGCCGGAAAATTGCTTGGGTTCATCATCAGCCGCCTAGTAATAGAACTGGATCCGTCAAAAGTCAAATCCATCCAAGAGTTACCACTGCCAAAGAACAAGAAATATGTGATGAGTTTTCTGGGTCGCTTAACTACATCAGCCGGTTCATAGCTCAGTCCATGGTCATATGTGATCGATCTTCAAGATGTTAAAGAAGTATTTTGCTACCAAATGGACCGAGGATTGTCAAAAAGCTTTCAATAGAATCAAGAAATACTTGTCAACACCAGCAATTTTGGTCCCGCCAGAGCCAGGTAGACCCTTGCTACTCTACCTTGTGGTATTAGATGGAGCTTTTGATTGCGTTCTGAGGCACCACGATGAGACAGGAAGAAAGGAACATGCTATCTATTATCTGAGTAAGAAGTTCACTCCATATGAGGCACGATATTCTCTACTGGAGCGTACCTACTGTGCTCTAAACTGGGTAGCCCAGAAGTTAAGGCACTACTTCTGTGCCTACACGACATATCTCATATCAAGGATGGATCCCATGGAGTATATCTTTCAGAAGCCCATGCCCACTGGCAAGCTGGCTAAGTGGCAAATCCTACTAAGTGAATTTGACATCGTGTATGTGACTCAGAAAGCGGTCAAGGGACAAGCATTGGCATATCATCTTGCCGAGAACCCTATGGGAGGAGAATACGAACCTCTGAAAACATATTTTCCCGATGAAGAAATATTATTCATAAGAGAAGACATTGCTGAATCCTATGATGGTTGGAGAATGTTCTTTGACGGAGCAGCCAATTTCAAAGGGGTTGGTATTGGAGTAGTCTTGGTGTTGGAAACTAGACAAAATTATCCGATATCTGCTAAACTCAGATTCCCCTGCACCAACAATATGGCAGAGTATGAAGCCTATATCCTAGGGCTCAACATGTCCATTGACATGAATATTCAAGAGCTGCTAGTAATTGGTGATTCAGGCCTGCTAATAAACCAAGTACAAGGAGAATAGGCTACCAAGAATTCCAAGATACTGTCGTATCTGCACCACATGCAGGAATTGAGAAAGAGGTTCACAAAGACAAAATTTTGGCACGTCCCTAGAATTCAGAATGAGTTTGTCGATACACTGGCCACTCTATCATCCATGATACACCATCCAGATAAGAACTTTATTTGACCCTATTTGAGTAAAGATCCATAGCCAGTTGACATATTGTGCCCATGTTAAAGAAGAAGAGGACGGAAAACCATGGTTCCACGATATCAAGTAGTATCTGTCAAAGGGAGAATACCCAAAGCTTGCAAACCATACTCAGAAACGCACCCTTCGGAGATTGTCCAACAGTTTCTTTCACAGCGGAGGAACCGTGTACAGGAGAACTCCCGATTTGGGATTATTGAGATGTGTCGATGCAAAGGAATCCTCTAGACTACTTGAAGAGATACATGTCGGGACTTGCGGTCCGCATATGAATGGTTTTGTCTTGGCAAAAAGATACTCAGAGCCGGTTACTTCTGGATGACCATGGAAACGGACTGCATCCAGTATGTCCGGAAATGATACCGATGTCAGGTACATGCAGATATGATAAAGGTACCCCCAAATGGGCTCGATGCAACAAGCTCGCCTTGGCCATTCATCGCTGGGGGATGGACGTCATTGGACCGATCGAGCCTACAGCCTCAAATGGACAAAAGTTCATCTTAGTAGCTATATATTATTTCACCAAATAGGTCGAAGTAACATCTTACAAAGCAATGACTAACAAAGTCGTGGTAGACTTTGTCCGTGACCATATTGTTTGTTGGTTTGGAGTTCCAGAATCAATCATCACCGACAACGGATCCAATCTAAATAGTGATCTAATGAAATCCATGTGCGAGACTTTCAAAATCAAGCATAGGAATTTTACAGCCTATAGACCTCAGATGAATGGAATTGTATAAGCCGCCAACAAGAACATCAAGAAGATATTGAGAAATATGATAGAAAGACACAAACAGTGGCACGAAAAGCTATCATTTTCCTTATTGGGATACCGCACCACAGTCCGTACATCAACTGGGGAAACTCCTTACTTGCTGGTTTATGGTACGGAAGTTGTTATTCCCGCCGAAGTGGAAATTCCTTCCTTAAGAATCATACAAGAAGCTGAGCTCAGCGATGCAGAATGGATAAGAAGTCGTTATGAGCAGCTAGCCCTCATAGATGAGAAGAGGATGAATGCAATATGTCACGGACAACTTTACCAGAGAAGAATGACAAAGCCTTCAACAAAAGAGTCAAGCCAAGACAGATCACACCGGGGCAGCTGGTGTTAAAGAAGATCTATCCGCATCAAGATGAGGCCAAAGGGAAATTCTCTCCCAATTGGCAAGGCCCGTATATGGTTCATCGAGTGTTGACGGGAGGAGCTCTCATACTTGCAGAAATGGACGGAGAGGTCTCGCCAAAACCAATCAATTCAAATGCAGTAAAGAGCTATTATGTGTAATTATTTATGCTCTTTTTAAATGATGTAAACTGAACTACACCCGACCTGATTCCCGTTTAAGAGGGGATACATAGGCATCCCTATGGGTTCGGTCCCAATTCAATAAAAATCTCATTCCACTCCACTCCCCCCTCCCCCGCAATTGGAAACTCGTGCACAATTTTGGGGGGACCCTCAAAATTCCGAAGCAAGTTCAGCCGACTGCAGCATGCGCAACAGTCAGAAACGTTAACCCATCTATCTGGGGCAGAATTTTGAGGAGGACCCTTAAAATTTCGTAACATGAGAGGTTGTAATGTCTTGAACCGTGTCACGGTCGTTGGTTCATCTGATTTCTAAAAATATATTTCATATTATGTCTTTGCAAAATCATACATGCTTGCTTTCAAAATAGCTCTGTTTAGCAAATTCTACCCCGATAACTTGAACAGGATCATCAGACCACGCAGAATGAGTCAAGCAAAGCCAGCGGGGATACGAACTGATCTTCCCCATCTACAGAACTCACGATTTTTCTTTGGATCTAGGAACAAAGGATAAACACGCTTCAAAGTCACAATTCTCAAATAGCTGTAATTGCCGAAATTTGTTATCAGCATGAAGAACGAACATGCTCCATATTCAAAATTCTCACAACAACCGCAATATCGAAATCTGCTACCAGCTAAGAAATTCTACTATTATTTTCTATTTACTCTTTTGCATAAGGCTAATCGCCGCCTCCATCTTGCATGAGGTTAAGCTCTACCTCCATCTGCATAAGGCTGATCTCTGCCTTCCATTTACATAAGGCTAAGCTCTGCCTTCCCCTGCATAAGGCTAATCTCTGCCTTTATTTACATGAGACTAAGCTCTGTCTCCATACTTTCATGAGGCTAAGATCTGCCTCCAATTTACTTTTTCACCGAGACTAAGCGCTGTCTCAAGCCTTATTTACTTCGCTCCTCTTTCGAGCTAAGCTCTGCCCTCCAATTCGCAAGACTAAGCCTTGTCTTGTTGAAATCATATTATTGCATCTCATGGGCTGAAATATCGCCAACTTATCCAAAGGCGTCATAGTCTAACGGCATCATCCTCATAGACAGAAGACACCATGTCATGGGTTGAGGATCTCTCTCAATTACATATCATTATTCAAAGGCGTCATAGTTCGGAGGCACCATCTTCATGGCCCGAGAACATCATTTCATGGCCTGCGAATCTCTCATCAAACAATTCATGTCCCATGACATCATGGTCTAAGGACGTCATCCCTAACCGTCCGAAGACAACTTTCATAGTCCCACAGAGAACCTGCATCATGTTAAATTTATGCACAATATATGCTTGTAGTATTCTTATTTGCAGGTAACCCGGCGAGCAACGGCTATCCCAGCAGGAGCGATCCCGCTCCAGTTCTCCCAACCATATCAACCTAACCTCTCCCGTGAACCATTCATTCGCCCATCTTTAGATATTGCGTCCATTCTTGTAATGACTTCACCGGTATACTTCGTCGATGAATTCGGAACTACATACGGCCCGATTCCTGTAAAACCAGGGGTATGTAGGCGGCTCAGAATCCAGGGTGCAGCCTAAAATTCTCTAACCATTTTGCTCGGTCATAATTGGCCATCATATCTTTACCCGACAACTCTTTCATCCTTTCCGGGTAAAGAGGGGCAGCTGTTGATACCTAATTTTCCCAAAATATTTTTTTAATTGCATACATACCTTCAAAATCATGCATTAGTAGCAATTGATATTTTTCCATAATTTTTCTACATTTTTTATTAATTTGTCCAATATTTTATGTCCAATAAATAATTACAAAATTTCATCACAAATGATTTCAAAAAAATATTTATTGATTTAATTTATTATTTATGGTCCTATTAAGACCGAATTATTCCATAAATAGCCAAATTGACACATTTTGGCTATAATTACAATAACTTTGCAATTATAGCCCATGCATATAATTTTGTATTATTTCTTACCAGAAATTGGTCCTTTATATTTATAAATACCAAATAATCATTTTAAAATTATCTCTATGCATATAATTCATTTTTATAATTAGAAATTATTTTTACTAAGTCATCTTGGTATTTAACAAACAGCCCATTTTTAATTCAATTACAACATATTAAAATCAGCCCAAATACCTTAATTAAACCAGCCCAAAACCTAAACACTACCCGACCCAATGCTGGTTAGATCTTGGTCGTTGATCAATTTTGATCAACGACGCGGATTTAATCTTACCTTAATTAACCTAAACGACCTACCCTCATTTCCCTCATTCTCTCATTCTCTCCGCCGTCACACCCTCCTATTCTCTCTCAAGCCCCCTCTGCCCTAACCCTAGTTTCCCCTCGCCGGCTGCCCTCACCGGTAACAATGGTGGTTCTCTACCACCCCTAGCCTCTATGGCTCCTCCCATGCCCGATTTCTTGCTGTCTCGAGGTCCTCAAGGGACCAGTGGCCGTTCACTTCCCTCCCATGAGTCCGTGCTTACCATTCTCAGGCCGCCATGGCTCGATTGGGTAAGATTTTTCTTTTTTCGGCTAGATCTATGGTTTCTAAGCCGGAATCTCTCTACCTATGAGTTATTCTTCTCTGAATCCCTATTTTTTATATCTTAACTCGTTAGATCTGTAACAGATCTAAGAGTATTCTGAGTTATTTTACTGTTTTCCATGAGAACTTTCTAACTTTTTAAGCTTGAGCCCGAAGCGAGTGACTGGTTCAAAAACTCACTGGTTCAAAAACTCTCTCTCACACTTAAAAACTTTCTGCTATTTCTTGTTACTTGCTGCTTCAATTGAATTAACCGGCTGCAAGCCAAGGCTAATTATTGCCCTCTAGTGCCCTATACTTAGTATCTGCTCTCTTTAGCTGGTGTGTTCTAATTTAAATCCAAGTTCCAAACTCAATGTGTTTACTTACTACTTAGTTTACTAATCATCAGTCTACTTCTATCTATTGTTCAGCTTTTCAACATGTAATTAACCTGTTTACATTATTGCTTCACTCAACATATTAGTTCTGTCCTAATTCAACTTTAGGATCAGTATGTTTATGAACTTGTTTAATCCCTTTATAGCATGTCCTAGCCTTACTCTGCTCTAGTTATGTTTGTCTTGTTTATAGTATGAATCTTTCTTTGCAAAGGAATTTTGTTACCTTAAGTTGTCTGATTCTATGTTTAACTCTATCCTCAACTGTTTGTTCTAGAATTCATACTGTGTTGGTACCATTAGCTATCCCTTAGTCCCATAAATCCCTACAAAACCTCTATGTTTCTGTCTGTTATGTGTTCACTGTACATGCCCTATGTGTCCCCAGTTCCCGATTTCTCTGTGTGAAAGTCTGTTGTTGAGCAATGTGGAATCTGCTTGCTCTATGGCTGATATGTTGTTTGTTTGGTTGACACTGTTCTTGTTTTACTATTTTAATGTTAATCAACCCCTCTATTTTCGTAAAACTTCTTCACTCAACTGAGTTCTTTTTCAATAATGTTTTCATATCAAAACCTTTTCAAAACTATGTCAAGCACTCTCACTCTACTCTTAGGTCCTTAGTTTCTGCCCCTCCAGTGTGTGACTGCCTTGGGATTCCTGTGAGATCCTTCTGAAATCTTATGCACTGGGGCTGGCTCTTCCACACTGCACTTACTCAGTTTTGTTTATGAAATCTGGGTGTGAGCACTGCCCGGGATCCTTGAGTTCCTTAGGGAACTCTGACACACTCGGACATGAGAAAGGCTATGAAACTCTGACAGTTCAGGTTATGAACATCTGGTATCATCAGGGTACATTTGGGCCTGCTTCAGGCTCCCTATAGTTTAACTTCTTCTTTTCTATCTATTTATGTAATTCATTCAGCTATTGGTTTGTAATAATTATTATAAACAGATATTGGGGATGGCTAGTGAAATAGGGAGGGTAGCTATATAGTTCTGTTAATATCATTGGGTAGAAAGAATGTTTTAAGATTTACATTATTTCTATCTTCATTAGAATCCATGTTTTAGGACCAACATATTCATTCAAATCATGCCAAACATGCACTAGATATCATGTTCCTTGGATATCATGTCTATTGTTTCAGCATCTCATCCATGCTTTATGTTTATCACTTAGAAATCCTGCTCCTAGGACGATAAACAACGTTAACATAAAAGTTGTTACTCTTGTGCATTCAAAAAAATCATGTTTCAATCATTCTGAAACTCTTTTGTGCATTTAGAAATTATGCCTTAGGAATTCTGTTAATTTAAGGATCATTGACATAAAACTGTCATTTCTGTGCATTTAGACATCATGTATTAGGCACTCTGTTTGCATTTTCTTAACCACGCCTAGTTTAAACTACTGATTCATGAAAAGGTATAGCATAGTCTCACATATGATTATCACAGTTGTGGACTTGGAGGTGTGCCTAACACCTTTCCCTCGGAGTAATTTCAAGCCCTTACCCAATCTCTGGTTATTCAATTAGTATTATTGTTACCCTTAATAGGTGTCCTAATTCACCTTAATTTGTTAGGTGGAGACTCTTCAAGTCCTTCACATCCTTTCTCCCAAAAAGAAATGAGTTTTCCCAATAATGTCAAAAACCCTGACTAATCCGTAAGGAGAAGAAAAAGGGGGCACGACAACCATAATTATAAGACTTTCTCCTTGAAAGATATATTCACCATATGGATGTTGATGAAATTTTTTTTTAGTACAAAATTAATTGAAAGCTCTAGAAGAGCCAACTATACCATTTTGAGGAAATAAAATTGATTATCAATAAGGTATTATATCGTAGTAAGTCTCAAAGAAACTTATTTATTTTCTAATATATTCGTAAAAGCGGTTGGTTATATGGATACTATAAATAAAGGAAAGATTTAATATCTTCTATTACTATAACTTATAGCGGGGCAATATGTAACAACCCAACCGGTCGTTTTGCGTTATCGGACCATATTCCCCTAAATAAAACTTCCCATAGCGGCATTTTATGATTTATGACTTGCGGGGACTGGTGGTCCGGGATTCGGAGGTGTTTAGAGTGCAATAGGAACAATTGGTTCCTTAAGGTTGGCCTTTAACGCCAAATTTGACTTCGGTCAACATTTTGGGTAAACGACCTCAGAATTGAGTTTCGATAGTTTCGGTAGCTTCGTGTGATGATTCCACACCTGGGCGTATGTTCGGATTAGGTTTCTGATGACCGGGGGGCATTTCGGCGCCCAATGTTGAAATAAGAAGTTCCTTAAGTTCATATTTTGGTTTGGGACATGTTTTTGTGTTATCGAGATCCGAACGGAATTTCGAGATAGGTAATAGTTCTGTTATGTTAATTATGACTTTCCCGCAAAATTTGGTGTCATTCTGAGTTGTATAGGTCGTTTCGGCGCTTGTTAGCGATGTCTAGAAAACTTAAAGTTCTTAAGTTTGGTTATTGGGGGTTTGGAGGTGTGATTTTGATTTTTAGCGTTGTTTTGGGTGTTCCGAAGACTCGAGCTAGTCCGTATTATAATTTGGGACTCGTTGGTATATTTGGACTAGGGCTCGGGTGGGCCCAGGTGCCTCCTAGGCACCTAACGAGGCTAAAAGCTAGCTAAAATAGCCGTTGATGCACCTGTTCTGGTGTGACCACAGGTGCGGTTGCCCAGTCGCAGGTGCGGGACCGCTCCTGCGGTCCCTAGCATCACAGGTGCGACCCCCGGTGGTCTGGCCAATTATCGCAGGTGCGGACAAAATTCCACAAGAGCGGTGTAGTTTCAACACGAGGTGAGTCTCCTTTCTAACCTTGTAAGGGGGAATTGTCCCCCTAGATGATTTAAATGCTATATGTGATAATGTGGGGGCTATGTACGTACAAAGTGACGAGAGTCCGTATGTAGCGACTATTACTATTATGTCTGGGTAGTTACGCCCACATCATTCCTTGTGTTTTCCTTGATATGAACGATATGTGTGCTGAATTTACAATTCATATTGCTTACATCCCCAAAGTTATGAAATTTGAGAAAACTTGTAAGCAATTGATCATGGAAAGATATTCTCTTTTTAAAAAGGAATAATGTATGTACATGTGACCGCCTCGCAACTTGTATTCTGTGAGCGGAGTGTGATTTCTCCCCACTCTTATGAGAGGCGCACTTTTGCGATGGGCCGATCAATCCTCGACAATGCATAGAGAGATTGAGAGATGCACTTTTGGGACAGGCCGATCGATCCTTCGGCAGTGCATAGAGAGATTGAGAGATGCACTTTTGGGACGGGCTGATCGATCCTTCGGCAGAGCGTAGAGAGGTTGAGAGATGCACTTTTAGGACGGGCCAATCAATCCTTCAGCAGTGCATAGAGAGGTTGAGAGGTGCACTTTTGGTACGGGCCGTTCGATCCTCGGCAGTGCACGAGCGTGACTATCTTATGACTCCGGCTGGTTGTCCTTACCCTGCATGCGTATGATTTAATTGTTATTAAATTTCATGCAATTGATTTGACAGATATTTGGGAATGAGTGAATTGGTAATTGTTTTATTTATCCCCAGCATTTTTCCTGGATTTCAGTATCTTACATATATACTTGTTGCTTAATTGTCCTTACATGCCTACTGTTTTATTTACATTCTATTAAATTATACTGTTGGACCTTAGTGAGGGTCATGTCGACCTCTCGTCACTACCTCTTCGAGGTTAGGCGGGATACTCATTAGGTCCATATAAATTTATGTACTCATGCTGCACTTCTGTACTTAAATGTATAGGTTATGGAGCTGGTGTTTCTGGTTATCCGACCAGAGCTTGACATATTCTGGACCTGACTCCACGGTGAGCTGCCTCCCTTGACAATTCTCAGCTGTGATATGGAGTTATCTTTTGTTTATTCATGTATATATCCTTTCAGACAGCAGTACATCTTGTATTATCTTTTGTATATTCTACTAGATCGCCTATTGACTTGTGACACTAGTTCCTGGCACGCACTTAGTAGATTCTATTTTGGGACTGTATATATATATATATTGGATCATGATCATTTTGGTTGTATCTATTTAAATTGGTAAATGCTTCCGCTTTTATTTAAATAAGCTGAGTGTAAAACTTTGGGAAATATGTGGGGTTGGTATGTTAATAAGGAAAATCTGACTAATAAACAACCGTTGGCTTGCCTGACCCCGGTGTTGGGCTCCATCATGACCCGTGTGGGATTTTGGGTCGTGACAACATGGTATCAGAGCCCTAGATTCACATAAGTCTCACGAGTCACGGGCGAACCCAGTAGAGTCTTGCGGATCGGTACGGAGACGTTTGTACTTATCTTCAGGAGGCTACAGGGTGTTAGGAAACCTCTATTTGTTCTTACTCTATCTTGTAGCCTATGATTTATTAAACTCATTCTTCGATTCTCTCGTAGATGGTGAGGACGCGTGCATCTGATGTTCCGGACCTGGGGAGGGCCACTACCCCCGTCGTCCAAGGCCGAGGGAGGGCATCGGCCCGTGGTAGGGGACAAGGGCGTCCCAAAGATATACTGGTCCCGCCACCAGAGGACCCTATATTAGAGGAGCAGGATGAGGTGCCTCCAGCAGATCCTGCCACTTCACAGGCAGGAGGGGGAGCCCAGACCCCTACTGCCCAGGCCGCAGGACCGACAGCAGAATTACATCACACCCCGGGTACACTGCCCGTGGGTGGTACCCAACCTGTAGCGGCACCACTGGAGCCCAGACAAGCTGCGGATAGTGACCATATAATATGTTAGATAGATGGATTCACTTGCGCCCTCCAGTCTTCGAGGGTGAGTGAGGTGAGGATGCCCAGGACTTCATTCATAGGTGCAGGGATAGACTGTACAACATGGGGATCCTAGCGTCCCATGGAGTGGACTTCACTGCATTCCAGTTAGAGGGAAAAGCTTGAGGTGGTGGCAGTCTTTTTTTCTCAGCAGGCCAGCCGATTCTCCTACTTCCACTTGGGAGAAGTTTAGACAAATGTTCTTGGATAGATATATTCCACCCTCTGAGAGGGAAGCGGGGTTAGTTTGAGCGGTTAGAGTAGGGGCAGATGTCCGTGACAGATTATGAGGCCAGATTTTCAGAGTTGTCATGCCATGCTCTTATGATATTGCCCACCGATGCTGTGAGAGTTCGGAGGTTTGTAGCAGGGTTGCATCCAGGTATTAGATCCACCATGGCTCGAGAGGTGGAGATGGGTACCCCTTATCAGCTCGTAGTGGATATTTCTCATAGGATCGAGGTTATCAGTCGAGGAGTAGGGAGCAGGGTCAGCAGGACAAGAGGGCTAGGTTTTTAGAGGATTTCAGAGGTGCCCCAGCTAGGGGCAGGGGTCAGCATAGCAGTGGTCAACCTAGCAGGCCTTTTTACTCAGCACCTCCACCACCTCTCCGAGGTGTTCCAGTGAGGCCTTATTTCAGAGCCATGCCAGAGTGTTTCTACCGTCCTCCAGCCATTCAGAGTTCGCACAGTGGTTATTCCATTCATTAAAGATCCTCCGATCCTTATTTTAGTGCTATGCCTGAGGGCTCTCATCGCCCTCCGGCCCTTCAGGGATCTTCCTCGGGGCAACAGACTGTGCCACCTGGGCATTGTTATGAGTGTAGAGAGCCAGGTCATATGAGGAGGCAGTGTCCCCAGTATCGGGGCAAGGTCGTGCACCAGAGCTATCAGTCGATGGGTCTGGCACAAGCAGTCCGGCCACCTAGAGGCGGAGGAACGGCTGACAGGGGTCGTCCTAGAGGTGAAGGCCAGTCAGGGGGAGGTCAGGCAGCTCTTGTACACTCCGGTGGGGTTCAGTCTTCAGGTGCTCCAACCAGGTTTTATGCTATTCCGTCCAGATCAGATGCAGTAGCCTCAGACGCCATGATCACATGTATTATCTCAGTATGTGGTAGAGAGGCTTCAATATTATTTGATCCAGGATCCACTTATTCATATGTTTCAGTCCTATTTGCTCCTTTTCTGGATGTCTCTCGAGAGTCTTTGGGATCTTCTATATATGTGTCCACTCCTGTGGGCGACTCAGTGGTGGTAGACCGGGTGTATCGGTCTTGTATGATCACTTTCTGTGGGTTCGAGACCAGAGTTGACCTTTTATTGCTCGCCATGGTTTATTTTGAGATTATTCTAGTCATGGATTAGCTATCTTCTTATCATGTCATGCTTGATTGCCATGCCAAGACAGTTACTTTAGCCATGCCTGAGTCACAAAGGCTAGAGTGGAGGGGTTCTTCAGTTAGCATAGCCAGCCAGGTTATTTCATTCTTGAAGTCTCGACATATGGTCGAGAAGGGTTGTCTAGCCTATTTTGCTTATGTGCGGGACACCACTGCCGAGTCTTCGATGATTAATTCGGTGCCAGTTGTTCGAGAGTTTGTTGATGTATTTCCATCGGATCTTCCGGGCATGCTCCGGACCGAGATATTGATTTCTGGATTGATTTAGCTCCAGAAACCCAGTCTATATCCATTCCTCCGTACCGTATGGATCCAAAAGACTTGAAGGAGTTGAAGGAGCAGCTTGAGGAGTTTTTAGCTAAGGGGTTCATCAGGCCGAGTGTATCGTCATGGGGTGCTCCAGTTCTATTCGTGGAGAAGAAGGATGGGTCTATGAGAATGTGTATTGATTACCGCCAGTTGAACAAGGTTACCATTAAGAACAAGTATCCCTTGCCGCGCATCGATGATTTGTTTGACCAGTTGCAGGGTGCTCGGGTGTTTTCTAAGATTGATTTGCTCAGGGTATCATCAGTTCAGGATTCGGGCTTCAGTTGTTCCGAAGACTGCTTTTCGTACGAGATATGGCCATTATGAGTTCCTAGTAATGTCCTTTAGTTTGACTAATGCACCAGCAACATTAATGGACTTGATGAATAGGGTGTTCAGGCCGTATATTGATTCTTTCGTCATTGTCTTCATTGATGACATTTTGATTTACTCACGTAGCTTGGGGGAGCACGAGCAGCATTTGAGAGTTGTGCTCCAGACCTTGCGAGAACAAAAGCTATATGCTAAGTTCTCCAAGTGTGAGTTTTGGTTGGATTCTGTGACATTATTGGCGCATGTGGTATCCGGAAAGGTTATCAAGGTTGATCCTCAGAAGATTGAGGCAGTTCAGAGTTGGTCGCGTCCTACTTCAGCTACAGAGATCAGGAGCTTTTGGGGCCTAGCAGGCTATTATCGCCGATTTGTGGAGGGTTTCTCTTCTATTGCAGCTCCATTGAGTATATTGACTCATAAGAATGCCCTATTTCGATGGTCTGACGAGTGTTAAGAGAGCTTTTAGAAGCTCAAGACAGCATTGACCTCACTGCAAGTTCTAGTATTGCCTTCTGGTTCTGGGATGTACACGGTATATTGCGACGCTTCACGCGTTGGCTTGGGGTGTGTATTGATGCAGGAGGGGAGAGTTATTGCTTATGTTTCAGGCCAGCTGAAGGTTCATGAGAAGAATTACCCTGTACACGATTTGGAGTTGGCGGCGATTTTTCATGCTCTTAAGATTTGGAGGCACTATTTGTACAGAGTGTCCTATGAGGTTTATACAGACCACCAGACCACCGTAGCTTGCAGCACTTGTTTAAGAAGAAGGATCTTAATTTGAGGCAGCGCAGATGGCTTGAGTTGTTGAAGGATTACGATATCACCATTCTTTATCACCCGGGCAAGGCAAATGTGGTGGCAGATTCTTTGAGAAGGAAGGCTGAGAGTATGGGTAGCTTGGCGTATATTGTAGAAGAGGAGAGACCTATAGCCTTGGACATTGAGTCCTTGGCCAATCTCCTAGTGAGATTAGATCTTTCAGAGCCTCATCGATTTTTAGCACATGTGGTTGCTCAGTCTTCATTATTGGGAGAGATTAAGGTCCGGCAATTCTATGATCCGTGCTTAGTAGAGCTTCAGGAGACAGTGGTTCAAGGTAGAGCCAAGGAGGTTACTATTGGCGAGGATGGTGTTCTGAGACTTCAGGGCCGCTTATGTGTTCCTAATGTTGATGGCTTGAGGGAGAGGATTCTAGAGGAGGCCCATAGTTCTCGGTATTCTATTCATCTTGGTGCTACGAAGATGTATCGTGACTTGAATCAGCATTTCTGGTGGACGCGGATGAAGGACATTGTGGGGTATGTGGCTAGGTGTCTTAATTACCAGCAGGTGAAGTATGAGCATCAAAGGCCATGAGGCCTACTTTAGTAGATGCCCATTCCTGAGCGAAAGCGGAAGCGCATCGCTATGGACTTCGTGGTTGGGTTGCCTCGGACTTCGCGGAAGGTGGACGCGATTTGGGTCATTATGGGTAGATTGACCAAATCGACGCTTTTCATTCCAGTGGCTACTACTTATACTTCGGAGAGGTTAGCCCAGATCTACACTCGGGAGATAGTTCGGTTGCATGGTATGTTGTTTTCCATTATATCATATCGAGGTCCTCAGTTCACCTCTCACTTCTTGAGAGCATTGCATAGTGAAATGGGCACCCAGATAGACCTTAGCACAGCATTTCATCCTCAGACTAATGGTCAGTCGGAGAGTACAGTTCAGATATTGGATGACATGCTCAGGGCAAGTGTGATTAATTTCGGAGGTCAGTGGGACAAGTTCTTACCTTTGGCCGAGTTTGCTTAATATAATAGTTATCAGTCCAGCATTAAGATGGCACCATTTGAGGTTTTGTATGGTCGGCGATGTCGTTCTCCTATCGGGTGGTTTGAGCCTGGTGGGGCCTAGTTATATGGCACCGACCTAGTGAGGTATGCCTTGGAGAAAGTGAATTTGATTCAGGAGAGGCTCCGTACAGCACAGTCCAGACAGAAGAGTTACGCGGATCAGAGGGCGCGTGATGTATCATTTATGGAGGGAGATAGGGTCCTGTTGAAAGTCTCGCCTATGAAGGGTATTATGAGGTTTGGGAAGAAGGGAAAGCTGAGCCCGAGGTTTATAGGTCCATTCGAGGTGTTGAGGAGAGTTGGGGAGATTGCTTATGAGATATCCTTGCCTCCTAATTTATTAGGAGTTGACCCAGCTTTTCATGTATCCATGCTCCGGAGGTACCACGCCGACTTCTCTCACGTGGTTGATTTTAGAAATATTCAGTTGGATGAGAGGTTGGGCTACGAGGAGGAGCCAGTTGCTATTATTGATAGGTAGGACCGCCAGTTAAGGTCCAAGAGATTTTCTGTCGTAAAGGTCCAGTGGAGGGGCCAACCAGTTGAGGAGGCGACCTAGGAGTCCGAGGAGGACATGCGGAGCAGATATCCACAATTATTCAGCACTTCAGGTATGATTCTAGGAATGTTTGAGGACGAACATTTGTTTAAGAGGTGGAGAATGTAACGACCCGACCGGTCATTTTACTTTATCGGACCTCGTTCCCCTAAATGAAACTTTCCATAGCGGTATTTTATGATTTATGACTTGTCGGGACTGGTGGTCCGGGATTCGGAGGTGTTTAGAGTGCAATAGGAACAATTGGTTCCTTAAGGGTTGGCCTTTAAGGCCAAGTTTGACTTCGGTTAATATTTTGGGTAACCTCGAAATCGAGTTTCGACGATTCCGGTAGCTTCGTGTGATGATTCCGGACCTGGTCATATGTTCGAATTGGGTTTCTGATGACCCGGGGGCATATCGGCGCCCAATATTGAAATAAGAAGTTCCTTAAGTTCCTATTTTGGTTTGGGATGTATTTTTGTGTTATCGAGGTCTGAACGGAATTCTGAGTCCGGGAATAGTTCTGTTATGTTAATTATGACTTGCCTGCAAAATCTGGTGTCATTCCGAGTTGTATAGATCGGTTCGACGCGTTGTTAGCGAAGTCTAGAAAACTTAGAGTTCTTAAGTTTGGTTCTTGGGGGTTTTGAGGTGTGATTTTGAGTTTTAGCGTTGTTTTGGGTGTTCCAAAGGCTCGAGCGAGTCTGTATTATGATTTGGGACTCGTGGTATATTTGGACTAGGGCTCGGGTTGGCCCAGGTGCCTCCTGGGTACCTAACGGGGCTAAAAACCAGCTAAAATAGCTGTTGGTGCACCTGTTTTGGTGTGACCGCAGGTGCGGTTGCCCAGTCGCAGGTGCGGGACTACTCCTGCGGTCCCCAACATCGCAGGTGCGACCCCAGTGGTCTGGCTAATTATCACAGGTGCGGACAAAATTCAGCAGGAGCGGAGCCGCAGGTGCGGTCTCTACTCCGCAGGTGCGAGCCCATGTTCCCCAGTCCATTTCTGCAGGTGCGGTTCTCGAGCTGCAGGTGCGAAAACACTGTCCAGGCAGTGTGTTTTTATACACGGATTTTAAACACTTTTTCTCATTTCTTCTTCTTCCTTGGGGCGATTTCCTCCATTGTTAAGGGGCTAACGACCTGGTCATCTAAGGTAAGTAAAGTTTACTCTATTATTAGCTTCATGCATGGATTTCTAACTTAATTATCTACATAAATTGGTGAAAAATCAAGAATTGGGTAGTAACCTAGAGCTTGTGATAATTTGAGAATTTAACCGTGAATTTTCTAGGAAATCTAGTAAGAATCATATATTAATGATCCTTAGGCTTTGGGTGAGTGCTCCTTTCGAGAATTATTGGAATCCGAGCGTGCGGGCCTGGGGTTGGGTTTTGGGAATTTCTCAAGAATGTGGAATTATGGAAAAATTAGGATAATTTTCCTATTTTTTTCATGCATTGATGTCATTATACCGTATTTGGCTAGTTGCGAGAGAGTTCGGAGATACGGGTGCATCCTTGGTCCGCGGGGTAGTTTCAACACGAGGTGAGTCTCCTTTCTAACCTTGTAAGAGGAAATTGTCCCCCTAGGTGATTTAAATGCTATATGTGATAATTGTGGGGGCTACGTACGTACAAAGTGACGAGAGTCCGTACGTAGCAACTATTACTATTATGTCCGGGTAGTTAGGCCCACATCATGCCTTGTGTTTTCCTTGATATGAACTATATGCGTGCTAAATTTATTACATCCCCAAAGTTATGAAATTTGAGAAAACTTGTATGAAATTGATCATGGAAAGGCATTCTCTTTTTAAAAAGGTATAATGTATGTGCATGTGACCGCCTCGCAATTTGTATTCCGCGAGCGGAGTGTGATTTTTCCCCACTCTTATGAGAGATGCACTTTTGGGACGGGCCAATTGATCCTCGGCAGTGCGTAGAGAGATTGAGAGATGCACTTTTGGGACGGGCCGATCGATCCTTCGACAGTGCATAGAGAGATTGAGAGACGCACTTTTTGGACGGGCCGATCGATCCTTCGACAGTGCGTAGGGAGATTGAGAGATGCACTTTTGGGACGGGCCGATCGATCCTTTGGCAGTGCATAGAGAGGTTGAGAGGTGCACTTTTGGTACGGGCCGTTCGATCCTCGGTAGTGCACGAGCATGACTATCTTATGACTCCGGCCGGCTGTCCTTACCCTGCATGCGTATGATTTAATTGTTATTAAATTTCATGCAATTTATTTGAAAGATATTTGGGAACGACTGAAGTGGTAATTGTTTTATTTATCCCCAGCATTTTTCCTGGATATCAGTATCTTACGTATATACTTGTTGCTTCACTGTCCTTACATGCCTACTATTTTATTTACATTCTATTAAATTATACTTTGGACCTTAGTGCGTGTCATTTCGACCTCTCGTCACTTCCTCTTCGAGGTTAGGCGGGATACTCACTGGGTACATATATATTTATGTACTCATTCTGCACTTCTGTACTTAAATGTACAGGTTCTGGGGCTGGTGTTTCTGGTTATCCGACCAGAGCTTGACATATTCTTGACCTGACTCCACGGTGAGCTGCCTCCCTTGACAATTCCCAGCTATGTTATGGAGTTATCTTTTGTTTATTCCTGTCTATATCCTTTCAGACAACAGTACATCTTGTATCATCTTTTGTATATTCTACTAGATTGCCTATTGACTTGTGACACTAGTTCCTGGCGCGCACTTAGTAGATTCTATTTTGGGACTGTATATATATATATTGGATCACGATCATTTTGGTTGTATGTATTTAAATTGGTAAATGCTTCCGCTTTTATTTAAACAAGCTAAGTGTAAAACTTTGGAAAATATGTGGGGTTGGTATGTTAATAAGGAAAATCTCACTAATAAACAACTGTTGGCTTGCCTGACCCGGTGTTGGGCGCCATCACGACCCGTGTGGGATTTTGGGTCGTGACATAATATTTATGTGAAAAGCTACCTGCTTTGTTCTTTAGTTTGTACTACATAAATAAAAGAATGCCACAGTAAAGTGGAAGTTTATTGATATAAAAACTCATATTATAACAAACTTGGAGTTTATTGATAATTGCATACGTCATGGTGTAAATCTGAAGTTTATCGATATTGGTAATTTATCCAGTTGGCATAATTGATTTAGCCATGTTAATTTAAGTATGATGTGCAAAAATAAAATAGAATTCACATGGATAAATATTAAAGAACTAGAAAGTTCTTTACGAATTCTCTTATGTTGCGTGTTCTCATTAATTAATAGACCAACTAAAATTGGGATTGAATCCCATGAATGTTGGAAATATCATAGGTGAATATAGGACCATTCACCTGCCATGTATACCACACAAGATACATCTACGAGATGGTTACATGTGCGATTATTATTATCCTACAACCTGGTGTTTGCGTGATAACTTGCTCAAAAAATTAATTTAGAGCATAATTTTCAGATTTTCTATTCAAGACAGTTCATCTTGTTAAGTTGGTTTACAACACAATTGATTTAGCAAAATGATTTATTGAGTGCCTCCACTTAATAGTTAAATTATTGCTTATGAGAACAAAGTTATCTATATCAGTTTGATATAGGTTATATACGAAAGTAAATTACATTCTCCCCTTACAAGTGGTTCATAGTCAGGAACCAAATAATTCAATCTTATTATTATTATTATTATTATTATTATTATTATTATTATTATTATTATTATTA
>ML342811.1:0-14704 GCA_005239505.1 Nicotiana paniculata
GGGCACAAGTTATTAAAAGAATGAAATTTAAAGTTTTAGACAGATTAGTCTTAAAACCAAGATTATACAGATTCTAAATGCTTTCAAATTTATAATCTAGAACTGCTTTGGGGTTTCTTTTTAAGAAAGGATATAGCGTGAACAATTTTATCAGTTCAGACTTGGTTGTTTAAGACATAGATTACTATAATCGAAATTCATTTGTAAAAATATGCATACATTGATTTTCAGAAAATTTATAAGATGCGGAATGAATTGAGAGCAATTTAATAATTCTGACTTATATTGAAGGTAACTAAAATCAGAAATAGTTGTTTCCAAATCAATAAGTGTTTGTAAAATCCTATGCATGCTAATTTTGAACATACACTCCATTTTTATCTACTGTCATCATGCTGCTTTTCGAAACAGGGATTGGATTATAAATTTACTAATAAAAACAACCTACTTTTCAGGGAAAAGAACAAACACGAACAGTAAGAAGAATTTAAATATATACAGTCCAGTCTTTAATTACAATGATTCTGAAAATGAATATCATTAATTACAACTTCGACTGCTACTGTCAACATGCATTTTTGAAAGGCAAGAAAATTTAAAATGATCAGTCTAACTAAATTATCTGTCTTGAATGCTTTCAAAGCCATGCATTCGAGCTTTCATTTTGAATCTGTAGAACACCTCAAATAGATGAGTGTGTTATGCACCCATTGGACTAAACAAGACTACGATAGGAAGTCGAGTTTAAGTCGGATGATACTTATACTAAGCTAAAAGAAACATAACTATGGAGGTTTTTTTTTACACTATTTTTTACCAGAAACAGGTTCTGGCCTCTTATAAGTTGAATCTGACCATAAAAGAGGGGTCAGATTCATCTCTATGAAGGTCTTATTCCACTCATAATTGTGCCATAGTTTGAATTTTAGGCATTTTTAGAGTACGAATCTGACCACTTGAAGGGTTCAGATTCAATGTTCTACAACCTTTGTCAATTGTTCACTTCTTACCTTTAAGGGTGATAGCCTACTGTTTAAGCACTTAACATGGGGTGAATTTGACTATCAACAAATCAAATTCATCTACCCTAGTGCTGATGCTAACATAATCCTAAACTATACAGGGACTTTTATTATTTATGCATTTTAGAGAATGAATCCGGACATTTAAAGAGTCCAGATTCCCTATTCCAAAGGCCTTTTTCGATCACTTATTTTATACCTTTAAGAGGGTGACTTTCAGCACCTAAACCATTGTTTAAGCACCTAATATGGGGTGAATTTGACCATTATAGAGGGTCAAATTCATCTACCCTAGTGTTGTTTTATAACAGTATCTAGATATCTAAAACCTGGAATAAACCAGTATTTCAGCATCTTTGTAGGATGAACTTAACCATTAGAGGTTAAGTTCATTACCCTTTGATGCTATTTTCTAACACAAACATTGATTGCACAGTTATATAACAGGCAATTTTAAGATGAAACAGATTTATGTAAAATTCAGAGATTAGAAACTAAACAAACATAATGTATTACTCTATATACATGCATATAAGTTTATACAGAAGTAGGTCTAAACAAATAATAATACAGATTCATAGAGGAAAGACAAACATATTTCATATTTTCATACTTCATAAAGAGAGAAGTCATTTTTACATACCTTTAGAATAAGATAACAACAAAAAATCTTGACCAAATAAAGGTCAAGCAATGGGGGTCAGCAGAAAAGCAGAGAAAACCAGCAGCAACAAACAACAAACCCAAAGTAGAGAAAACCCAGGGGAAGATGATGTTTGAATACCCAAATGATTGAAATAAGACAGCAACCAAAAACCAAGTCTTTTTGGAAAGAAAATTACAGCTACAAGACAACCTAAGCTCAGATTGTTTCCCACTGCTACTGTAAAATCCTTTTCACTTCTGTTTTATAAGTTTTTAGTAGTCAAAGTCGTAATTTTCAGTCCAAGGGATTCAGAGAAGAATCTAAAAAAAAAATCCTCCTATTAGTGGTAAAAAGTGTGTGTATATATAGGGACATTTGGGATGGGATATGCTTAGCATATTCCCTATCCTAAATGAGCTGAAAAGGGTACAGGTACAACTGTCAACCCTATCCTTTTGGGACAGCTATATCTTCCAGAACATTCCAGCCCCTTGAAATTTGCCTTCTATCCCTAAAGTATCTGATTTCCTGATATTTATTACCTGTTGTAACCCTTGGACCCTGAATTTACCATTGGGTAATCAGGGTTACTCTCTTGGGTTATTATTTGACTTTGATTAGTTGAAAAGCTAATTAACCCATTTTACTTAACTAGGGTTGTTCTTGACTAGGGTTAGGTTAACTAATTAAAGGTTAATTGATTAAGTCCCTATTAGTCATCTAGGTTTAGCTTGTTAATTAATGTAAGTCAATCAGCTTAATTCCCTAACCAAAGTTAACTTATTTGGTTTGGTTAATCCAACTCAATTACTGAAAATCTGAAATTTGACTAACTATTAAGCCTAGTTCAACTAATTTGTTTTAGTTAATTAATCTTAAACTAATTATTTTAGACAAATTTTAGGATTTAGTTAATTNNNCTTAAGAGACTATTAGGCTTAGGTTAGTTAACTTAGGTCTTTAGGCTTAGGATAATTAAAAGAAGTTGGTTAAGTTAACTAGTTCATCTTGTTTGAAAGAGTCGGCCAAGTTAAATCAATTCTTGGGTTTAAAGTGAGTCTTATGTTAACTATTAGTCAATGAAACAAACTTCAATCTAATCTAATTAACTAATAGCTAAACCTTCATTGTTTTATCAAAGGTTAATTGATTTTAGATTAATTAATTACTTTAGGTTAGTTAAATTAATTTCTTAGACTTAGTTAATTTCCTTGTATTAAGGCCTGCTTTGGGTTCTACTTGGGTCTAGGTAGGGCTTAGTTGTTTAGGTTAATTAAATATTCCAACCTAAACTAAGAGTCGAAATTAGGCTAACTCATGATTAATTGGAAGTTAACATCTAATTGAGATTAATAACATAGGTAGCAAGATCAAGGCTAAATCAAATGATGACCTCAAAAAAAATACGAGCCAAATAACCAATGGAGACTGTTTTACTTACAAGCATTTCAACATACGAATTCATGGATTTAACGATCAGTTGTTCATGCTTGTTTATTGACATAATTCACCAACATAAAAATGTCTGGAAATTAGCAGAGAAAGGAAACTAAACAAAACCTAATGCTAATCTTGGTCAAACAAATTACTAAACTTAAACAGTTAAATCATACAAAATTTTTTATAAAAACCTAAGCTAAATGCATTTGGGACTTTAAACTAAAAAACGGAAAACATGAATATGTAAAAGAAAAAATAAAGGAAAACAATGAGTACCTAGGGCCTATTTATGCTAACAAATCAAGAAACACATAGAAAAGAAGCGGGGATACCCGTTTGAGGGGTTTGGAAGAACTACGGCGACTAGCCGGAGTTAGGCCGGACTACGGCGACCTCCAAAAGTGACCCTTACTCACATGAATCGAAGGCTCTTGTCAAGAGCCATCGACTCATGTGAGTTTGAGTCACATAGCCGCTTGGATTCGCCATTAGCATAAATTAGGGTTCTGACAGCTTCTTAGATCTGGAATCGAAGGGATTCGAGTGGGTTTTTAGGGAAGCTGATGGTGGGATGGGGTTAAGGGGGAGGAGAGGATCATAGGTTGAAAGTTTGGGGGTGATTGGAGAAGGTCCGGTGGTCGGACGGCGGTGGGATTCTGGGGCGGCTAGGGTTTAGGTATGGGGTTGGGTTTCAGATTGAATGAGGGTATGGGGTGGGGTTCGGGAAGTTAAATACAAAAAAGGGTGGTCAGTTCCCAACCGTTGGATCAAAGATAGATCAATGGCTGGGGTTGAACTTGGCCTAAAACGACGTCGTTTTGGTTAAGCTGGGGCAGGCCGGGTAAGGGATTTGGGCTGGGCTGTCTGAGTGCATAGAAAATAGGGGTTGGGCCAGGGTCTTTCTTGGCCCAGGTCTGATTTTGTTTTTTTAGTTAATTAACTCAACTATTCTAATTAAATTAAACTCTAACTTAATCAAAAAATGTAGCAATTAATTTCAAACCTTATTTTTCATATATTTACATATTAATTAAGAATAAAACAACCAATTATATATTCTTAATTAAATCTATGATTTATCGAATAAAATGATTAATTTTTATAGTAATTAGTTATTAAAAACTACATTACGTTAAATACTCGTCATTTGTCTATTATTTAATTAATTATAACTAATAGCTTCATAATGCAAAATTTTCAATGATTTTGAAAGATATATTATGGATATGCAAACAATGCAAATAATTCATAATTAATTACTGAAAAATCAACCAATATTCATAAAATCAATTGATTTATTGGTATTTTTATAGGACGATACAGCGAGTAAAAATCACATGCTCACAGTATAGAACCCATTTCAGAAGACAAGAAATCACAGAGTACAAATCATACTGAATAATACTTATTAGCATAACACAATAGTAAACTATCCCACACGTTTACTTGTCGCAGAATGACATCAGAGTATTGAACATTATCATGCTCGTGTAATTCAAATACATGTGTAGAAAGAAAGAAAGAAATTGAACAATGCAAAGGTTTAAAACACTAACCAGTAACAGAATCAAAAGAGAAAAGAGCGTAATAGAAAAAAACCCCTAGTCCTCGATGCTTCAAGTTCACAAGAGCCTCGAGAATGGGCTCCGAGCAGTGCTTGCACCGGAGGAGATTGTTTAATGGACTTGGCTTTCAACCGGCCCTAAATTCAATGATTTTAGAGAGTGTTCGAGTGTAACAGTGAGTGAGTGAGTGAGAGACGAGAGTAGTAAGAACAATAGCAGGGATTTATTTTTGAGATTCCAAAGAGTCATGTAGGGGTTTTAGGGGAGGGGTTTGTATAGTAGCATATTTAACTTATAAAATAGGCAAACACAGTAAATTAAACACAGAATAAGGAAAATATGGCATGCTAGAATTAATTAGAATCAGTTTTTGGGAAAATAACACATAAAATAAGGAGGTACAGTAGATTAAACAAAAATAAGGAGAATATCAGTCAAACACAAGAAAGGGAAGAATATCAATCAAAATTCAATAAAGAAAAAGGAAAAATCTTAAACCCTAGTATGGACTAACGACTTGAATCGAACCAATAATGCAAGAATAGTTCAGTATAACATGTATATGGATGAAAGATCGTCCAGATCATTATAAAATCAAAGTAAATCGGCATGTTCATGAGAAGTAGTTCTTGCCAAAAATAGGGCAAGAACTAAGTAATACCATAAACATGCGTATAATGATAGAGTATCACAAAATAGGTAAGTAGATCATGGATTGATTTCATGTTTGATTTGGAATCGGAGAAGGTTAGGGTTGTGGTGGTTAGGGTTTAAAAGAGAAGAAAAGAAACAGGGAGGGTGAGAAGGCAGTTGGGCAGGGGGAAATGGGTTAGGGTTGTGGGTAGATTTAGGTAATTTAAAAGGGGTTGGATTAATATGGGTCATTGATCATGTGAGATCAACGTCCTAGATACAAGAATGAGGTTGAGCGGGTCGTTTAAACGGGTTGACGACCGGGTATTTAAAAGGGTAAAAATTGCATGTCGGTCTCCCCCATTTAACCTAAACCCATATTTTTAAAACTATTTAACCTATACCTTAATTTTTACAACTCCAGGAACCTCCTTCTTCCTGCTACCTGTGTGCTCCTTTCTTCCTCCTTTCTTTTCTACTCTTTATTCTACTCTTCATTTTTTGTAATTTGTAGTATATTTTACTGCTGATTTTCTCATAGTGACTGTCATTTTTGTTGAAACAGCGTTTTAGAACTTTTCTTCATCTATTTATAATTCATTGTCTGTATTTATTATATTTGCAATGAATTCAGATTGATCCAGGAATGGAATATCAAGCAGCAAGCTGATTACGGCTTTACTGATGCAATTCTTACACTAAGCTTTGAAAGTTGAACTATTATGGCACTCTTGATTTTAAATTTTTATTTACAAAGATGGTCTATCTTGTGTTTCTTCCAATGACAATTAGGATGTCATGTTTCTCCAGTGATTTCTATTAATGAGGTGTTTAATTAGTTTGTCAGCAAATAGAGAACAAAACTTCAGCTAGTAGAATGCTTAAGTTCAACAATTAAAAACAAAAACTTCAGCCAACACTAAGTTTACGCGAAAAAACTTCAGCTAAAACATGTTGAAGTTCAGCAAATAGAGAACAAAACTTAAGCTAGTACGACTGTAGGACAAAAAATTCAGTTTATTTAGTGCAAAAGTTTTTACAAATAAACTAAATAACTTCAGCATCTTCTGCTGAAGATTTTGCAAAAGATTTATGACAAAACTAATGAATCCAGGACAAAACTTCAACTTATTTAGTGCCGGAGTTTTTACAAATGAACTAAATAACTTCAACATCTTCTGCTGATATTTTTGAAAAAGCTTTACGACAAAACTATTGAATCCAGGACAAAACTTCAACTAAAACATGTTGAAGTACAACAAATAGAAAACAAAACTTTAGCTAGTAGAATGCTTAAGTTCAGCAATTACAAACAACTTCAGACCCATCTACTAGAATGCTGAAGTTTGCATGATTGCCTTTGCTACTTCAGACCTGTATGCCTGAAGTTTACGTGAAAACTGGGTATGCTTGCAATTTTTTTTGCAAAGCGGGTATAAGTTAAAACATGACCCAAAAAGTTGTATAGATGCAAATCCCACTTTAAAAAGGGTAGTTTGATTTTGGGCTTGGGTAAATTGGGCTAAGGTTTGGGTTAATTTGGGTCCGAAAATAGGTAAAGATTGGGCTATTATTTAAATACCCCAAAATTTATCAAAAATGATTTATAAAAATGCTTAATAAATAAAATAAAATATTATTTATACACTAAAATACTTAAAATAATAACTTTGTGTTATAAAAAATACAAAAATGCTATTTTGACACATATTATAAAATAAAGAGCAATTGTGTATGAATATATGCCATTATTGCAAAATTGGATAAATAACTTAAAAATGCTAATGTAATTATATGGAATGAAATAAAATGTTTCAAACATATATTATTGATGCAAAGCAATTTTTTTAGGTAACTAAGTCATCACAAAATAATTTAAAAGGATAACTACAAGATATTTATATATAATCTAAATACAAGAAAATTAACTTAAAGCTCTAAAAATTATGGAAAATTATAAAAAAAAAATGCTTGTATAAGTTTTTAAACTAAATAATGATGCAAATATGAAATTTTGAAAGTATATATATATTTTGGAAAATATGAAGGCAAAATTGAGTATCAACAGCCACGACAGAAGAGATGTGTAGAAATTCATAACCACCTGCCGAATAAACAAATCATTGAGTCTCTCCTCTTGACAAGAACCATTACCTCAGTCTGAACTAAAGAAAAATATTTTCTCTTTAATATCACTTATATAAATCCGATCGCATTGATCCCAGGTCCAATAATATCGTTTCACCCAGTACAAGCTACTCCGGCAATAAACCACCACAAACACTATCCAAGATTTCATATGATGCATCAATGCTCCAACAAGCTAACAATTGAATATGACACATAAGGAAGAATAAACTCTAGAAAATATACTTGTGGCGGCATACCACCCGATACGCACATAATAATCAAAAAGAAAACACACATCAAGCCGTTATGCTTATACTTACGAAATGCCAGAATATCAACCACAAGCACGCCAAGTGCACAATACAAATCCTGGGGAGACGGGTAGTGCCATAAACTATGAAATACAAGCACACCCAAGGTGCAATAGATGATCTGCCTCTCGAGAGCCATTCTGCTCACATAACACCACGGCTACGCGGGGCTTCAACACATGTGCGAATAATCAAGTCGTCTCACAACCCACATGGCACAATCGAGTATTACGTGAAATATCTGACGACAAAATAACATCCAATGCGCGAAGGATCCTCCATAAGAAATGCTATGCTGAATGAATGCATCCGACCTGGTGTAGAACACACATCCACATTTAGACCCATCAACGGACCTCAAGCCGATTTTGATCATACCATATTGGATAATAACCTTTCAAGGATCCACAATAACCTATTCATGACACATACAAGCAGAAGTCCAATACGTAACAAACTTCCATAGTCCACGAGAAAATGAATAGAGCACCCTTCCGGCATAAATTCTCACATTAGCGACAATGTCAGAATTTCCATTCTTGGTATCCATCCTTAAAAATCAAGTGACTAACATGTCACACTTATACAAATTTCTCCATGGGAATCGCTCCCACGACCTTTCGCACCAGGCAATAAAGTCTGCACCTCTACAGCACCAGCTGTACCAATTCTATAAGGCCAACCAAGAGTCCGCAAATCAATACACAGAGCCTCTTACACAGAACACCGTTCTCAGGTGACACTAAAGAAAATGCCAGCTTACTCTGAACATCTGAATTCACCACTTCTCATCCTAGCTCGTGACATTCTATCAACACCGAACCGCAACCTTGATCCTCAACTTTCAAATTTCCATGATTCTCACGACGCCTATCATGCCGCTACACGAGAGTGCAATTGTTCATCAAAACCCCTGAACTACTAGTATAATAAACACTTCATTGGCTAAAAACCTTTCACTTAACTCATTTAAGAAGAACCATTGCAAGACACAATTGAACTCCCAAATCGCAGAAAATACAAACCTCAATTCATTATCTAAACCGCCATGACTCTTCCGGAAATTCATTTACAGCACAAGGCCATTTGAATCAAATACATCATAAATCAATCAAGTTATGGTGGTTGTCAAGTCTGCACGTACATCCCCAAACACATGTATAACTTCACACTGAAGGAACTGATCATTGCCACAATCACGCTGACTCAGCCATTACTACCCGACCCAACTTCTTTCAATTTATTCTTAACCTAACTTAGAAATATAATAGTCCCATTCACCACATAATGAAATCAAATCGGCATTCATCTCGAGTGACCTGAATTGTGAGACCACATCGTCACAATACCCAAGAATCATCTCATATCTTTCTCAAGCACTTAATAGCATCTCCAACTGGTACACCCATCCTGCAAGACTTTCCGCAAATCAAAAATTATTTTCATTTTGGATGTGTGCAATTTTTCAGATCAATCAGATGTGTTTTGGTTGGTTTCAGCGAAAAATTTAGAAGTTTAAAAGTTTATATGCTTGAATTTGATGTAATTTTGGTGTTTCGATGGCTTGACTAAGTTCGAATGAGGTTATGGGATGTGTTGGTATGTTTGATTGGGGCCCCAAGGGGCTCAGGATTGATTTTGGATGGTTAACGGAGGTTTGGACTTATGAATTTGCAGCAAAGTTGTTGCTGGTGTCATTCTTCTGGTGTGGCCGCACCTCCGGATGGGGAGCCGTAGGTGCGAAGGTCCTTGCGCAGGTGTGAAAAGAGGCCAGGCTGGAGGAATCCACAGGTACGAGGCATGGGCCGCACCTGCGAAGCCGTAGGTGCAGGTGAATCACCGCAAGTGCAAGAATTAAATGTTTAATGGAATTGTGTAGGTTCGAATAATGGTCCGCAGATGCGGATTAACTGGGCAGACAATATAAATAGGTGCGTCCGCAAAAATTTTGCATTTCTTTCATTTTGCATGCAGGATTGAGCTAGTTTGGGAGTAAATTGAAGGAGGAATTCGAGAATATTCAGTGGAGGTAAGTTTCCCGGATTATAAACTCGTTTCTATGCTATTTTGTGACGGATTAAGCTTGGAATTTGTGGTTAAATGGCATAAATTGGGGGTTTAGGGCTTGAGAAATTGGGACTTGTAAATTAATGAATTTAGGCGTTGTTTGTGGTCGGATTGTGATGCATTTTATATGTGTAGACTCGGCAAAGGATAAGGATTCTTGTGACGCAATTTTTATCAAATTCTGAGACATGGGCCTGGGGCTCGATTTAGGACGAATTTTGAGAATTGTGTCTAAATTGATAGCTTTCGATTGAGTTTTGTTCCTTTAGCGTATATTGATGATGTTAATCTGGTTTTTGTTAGATTTGGAGCAATCCGTAGCCGATTTGAGGAGCAAGAGCATCGCGGATTAGTATTGTGGCCCGGTAGAGGTAAGTAATGGCTGTAAATCTTATCCTGAGGGTATGAAACCCCGGACTTAGTTCTCACTGTGTTTTAGAATGGCTCACATGTCGAATGACGAGTATGTGGGACTCACTAATTTTTGGATTGGACTTGGTCCTCTCGACGGCAACTATTGAGTTGTGTATTTTGATTCTAAATCATATGTTAAATTGTGTTCTAAAAACTATTGCTATATTTGGGCTATAAGCCATATTTGGGGCCTGGTTTCGACTTGTTTAGACCCCTTGGGGGCTTTTACTGCTATTTTCCACACTGTTGATTCATGATTTACACTCAGTCATATTGTGCTTAACTGTTTTCAAAACTGAGCCTTATTTACACTATTTTGCGATATAAAATGATGTTTTGGGTCGAGTACCACGTTTTACTAATACGCCCGAGGGGCTTTTGAGAGTTGCTGACTAAGTGAGGCCGAGGGCCTAATTGTGAGGATATGATATGCCACGAGGTGGCTTGATATTAACGCTTGGGCTGAAGGAGCCCCTCCGAAGTCTGTACACAACCACAGTGAGCAGGTACCTACTGAGTGCGAGTGCCGAGTGACGAGTGACTGGGAGGTATGAGTGACAGTGAAGTTGCCTGAGGGGCTGATAGTGAGTTGTTGTGAGGTATGCTGAGTGATGTTCTGCCCGATGGGCGATTTATGATTCATGTTTTTTCCCGAGGGGCTGCTTATGACTTATTTAATTTTACACTAAATTCTTCAGGTATTTTTATTTCTGAAATTGTTGGAAAACACATTTTTCAAAAGATTTTACTGAAGTTGGATTTTAAGGCATGTTGATTTCATATATATATGTATATATTGTTGGAAGGAAAGGATGGGCATATTGTGAACTGATGATTTGGTTTTATGTGTTTCTTACTGCTTAGACTTGTTTTATTTTCATTACTACTGAGCTGGCGTACTCATGTTACTCCCTGCACCCCTGTGTGCAAATACAGGTACTGATACCAAGCATTAATCCATTGCGTGTGGAGCCAGAAATGGGACATAGAGGTAGCTGTTCAGCGTCCGCAGCATCTCTGTTTTCTCTTCTTATATTGTACCTAGTTATTCGTTCGGAGGTTTTATATTATAATAGTAGACTTTTTGGTATATTCCTTAGATGCTCATGACATGTTGAATTAGGATTTTGGGGATTGTTTAGAGTGTTTAACTTTTTATTTTGCTTAATAGATTCAGTAATTTATAAACGTTTATGAAATGCTGAAAATGCGCTGGGATTTCTGGGAAGAAACTGTAAATATGAGATTTGGCTAGCCTAGTTCCACGATAGGCGCCATCACGACCGGTTTAGGATTTGGGCTCGTGACAGGTTGGTATTAGAGCCTAGGTTACATAGAACTGAACAGTCATGAGAAGGTTTAGTAGAGTCTTGCGGATCGGTACAGGGACATCTGTACTTATCTTCCAGAGGTTGCGGAACCCTTAGGAACAATCTCATTTTTCTTGAATTCTGTCGTGCCATTTTATTGATTCTGGAAATCTAAACTTCTGTTGTTTCATTCTCTCACAGATGGTGAGAACTCGTGCTACTGATCAGGGTGATTAGCCACCAGCTAGACCAGTGAGAGGTGGAGGTCGCGGTCGAGGCCATGGTAGAGGTAGGGGGCCAGCCCGTGCAGTAGCCAGGGCAGTACCAGTTGATCCCCCTACTAATCAGGATCAGATTCCCGCCTTAGATGATCCAGCAGCACAGGCTCAGGCACCGGTAGTGCCTATTGTTATTCCAGGTCTTCAGGAGACCTTGGCTCAGATCTTGACTATGCGTACCACCCTTGCTCAGGCAGTTGCCGCTACTTCTTAGGTCGGGGGAGGCAGTCACACTCCAGTTGCCCGGACACCTGAGCAGGTTACTCAGGGCCATCAGACACCGGGGCGGTTCCAACACAGCTGGTTGCTCCAGTTCAGGATTTCGTGGTTTTGGCTATGCCAGAGGACGAGCAGCGTAGACTGGAGAGGTTTAGTAGACTTCAGCCACCGATATTCAGTGGTGCTGAGGGCGAGCATGTTGCGTACTACTGGGATTTTGGAGACCAGTGGGGTCTCTTTTGCTACTTTTCAATTTTCTGGTGCTGCTTTCACTTGGTGGGAGTCTTTTGAGAGGCGTAGGCCTGTTGGTTCAGCACAACTCACCTAGCAGCAGTTCTCCACTATCTTCTTGGAGAAGTATGTACCCCAGTCTCACAGGGAGGAGCAACATAGGAATTTTGAGCAGTTGTGTCAAGGGGAGCTACCAATGACGCAGTATGAGATGCGATTTTTGGAGTTGGCTCGTCATGCCTACCGATAAGGAGAGGATTAGGAGGTTTGTGGATGGCCTCATTTATCAGCTCTGCCTTTTTATGACTCGGGAGAGAGTATCAGATGCTACCTTCAAGTAGGTTGTTGATATTGATCTAGATATTGAGTCGGTTCAAGGAGGAGAGAGATGACAAGAGGCCTCGTGGATCAGATGGTTCTAGTGGTGCTCCTTCCAGGGGGAAGTTTCAGCATGGTAGTGGTCGTTCATTCCAGACTCCTCAGTCAGTACGCCCAGCCTATAGTGGTGCATCTTCGGGGCATGGTCCCCGCAGTTCTCAGCTAGGCAGTCTTCATTCGGCGCCCTCCCAGCCCAAACTGCAGCTCGAGCACCACCAGACCAGAGTTCATCTATGCATGATTCTTCTAGTGGCCATTCTGGTGCCAAGTTTTTCTATCAGTCCTCATCTCCAGCTTCAGGGAGTTGCTTTGAGTGCGGCGAGTTTGGGCACATGTGGAGAAAGTGTCCATGTCGTCTGGTGGGTCTTCTCAGTAGAGGGGCCAGCCCTCGACTTCAGCCCCAGTTACCTCACCACCCGCCCAGACAGCTAGGGATGGTAGTCAGTCAGCTAGAGGCCGCCCTAGAGGGAGAGGTCGAGCAGATGGAGGTCAGGCCCGTATGTATGCGTTTCAAGCCAGGCCAGATGCTATGGCCTCTGATGCAGTGATCGCAGGTATTGTTACAGTTTGTCGTCGAGATGCTTTGGCTTTATTTTACCCTGTAACTACATATTCCTATGTTTCATCATATTTTTCCCATTTTCTGTATATGCCCCATGAGTCCTTAGTTACATCTTTTCATGTGTCGACTCTGGTAAACGATACTATTATTGTGGACTGTGTGTATCGGTAGTGTGTGATATCTATTGGGGGTCCGGAGACTCGAGTGGACCTAATTTTACTCTGCGTGGTCGATTGTAATGTGATATTGGGCATAGATTGGTTATCTCCGTGTCATGTTGTTCTTGATTGTCACGCTAGGACCGTGACCTTAGCTATGTCAGGATGTCTGAGGGTTGAGTGGGGAGGTTCTTCTAAGTATATGCCTAGCATGGTCATTTCCTACCTGAAGGTCGAGTGCATGGTTGAGAAGGGCTATTTATCGTATCTGGCTTTTGTGAGGGATGTCAGTGATGAGACTCCCGCTATTGATTCGGTTCCTGTGGTCCGTGAATTTCTGAACGTGTTTCCTGCAGACCTGCCAGGCATGCCACCTGACAGGAACATTGATTTCGGTATTGACCTGGTTCCAGGCACTCAACCTATTTCTATTCCACCTTATCGTATGGCACCAACGGAGTTAAAGTAATTAAAGGAGCAGCTTCAGGAACTCCTAGATAAAGGGGTTCATCCGGCCTAGTGTGTTACCTTGGGGTGCACTGGTGTTGTTCGTGAAGAAGAAGAAGGATAGTTCTATGCATATGTGTATTGATTATCGGTAGCTGAACAGGGTTACGGTGAAGAACCGGTATCCCTTGCCTCATATAGATTACTTTTTTGACCTATTGCAGGGTGCCAGGCTATTTCCAAGATTGACTTGCGTTTCGGCTATCATCAGTTGAAGATTCGTGGGCCAGATGATGCGAGACTAAATTGCATAGTTTAACATGTGATATACCTTACATTTTATGAGCATTAATGATAAAATTACACTTGTTATGTGCTTAATGGAGTTTATTTTATGTGTAGGTGAATTGGAAATGGAAACGGAGCTAAAGGGATGCAAATACGTCAAAAATACGCAAAAGGAGACGCCCGGGCGATAGCCGGGCGTTTGCCCCATGAAGCCTGGCCCCACTGGCGTTAGGGGGGAGTTTACCCCATAAATCCTGCCCCCCTTGGCGTTAGGGGGGCGTTAGGTCCATAACGCCAGGCTCCCCCTGGCGTTAGGGCCCAAACGCCAGGGGTCTCCAGTGTCGCCCAAGTCCGAGTTTGACGAGTTTAAGTGTTTCCCAAGTGAAATAGAAGTCTCCTACACGGTTAGGGTTCACCCTAAACCTATAAATAGACTCCTAAAACACAATTAAAGGGGATTTTCGTGGATTAACAGTAGACAAGAAGAAATTTCCATTGAAGAGCAAGAACACGATTTCTACAATTTTGTAATTCTTATTTTCTATTTCCATTATGCAATTTCTTGTAGTTTTGCTTAGTTTAAACATGAGTAGCTAAGTTTTAAT
>MDKI01224748.1:0-17849 GCA_005239505.1 Nicotiana paniculata
CCTCCTTGGCCCTACCCTGAACCACTGTCTCTCGAAGCTCTGCTAAGCACGAATCATAGAACTACCGGGCCTTATTCTCCCCCAATGACGAAGACTAAGCAGCCACATGTGCTAAAACTCGACGAGGCTCTGAAAGGTATAATATTACCAGGCGATTGGCCAAGGAATGAATTTCCAAGGCTAGAGGTCTCTCCTCCGCTGCAATATAAGCCAAGCTACCCATACTCTCCGCCTTCCTTCTCAAATCATCTGCTACCACATTTGCCTAGCTTGGATGATAAAGAATGGTGATATCATAATCCTTCAACAACTCAAGCTATCTGCGCTGCCTCAAATTAAGATTCCCCTGCTTGAACAAGTGCTGCAAGCTACGGTGGTCTAAATAAACCTCACAGGACACTCCATACAAGTAGTGCCTCCAAATCTTAAGAGCATGAACAATCGCCGCCAACTCCAAATCGTGCACAGGATAATTCTTCTCATGAACCTTAAGCCGGCGCGAAGCATAAGCAATAACTCTCCCTTCCTGCATCAATACACACCCCAAGCCAACACGCAAAGCGTCGCAATATACTGTATACATCCCAGAACCGGAAGGCAATACTAGAACTGGTGCTGAGGTCAATGTTGTCTTGAGCTTCTGAAAGCTCGCCTCACACTTTTCATACCATCGAAATGGGGCATTCTTTTGAGTCAATCTGGTCAATGGGGCTGCAATATAAGAGAACCCCTCCATAAATCGGCGATAATAGCCCGCTAGGCCCAAAAAGCTCCTGATCTCTGTAGCTGAAGTAGGACGCGACCAACTCTGAACTGCCTCCATCTTCTGAGGATCAAACTTGATACCCTCTACGGATACCACATGCCCCAAGAATGCTACGGAATCCAACCAAAACTCACACTTGGAGAACTTATCATATAGCTTCTGTTCCCGCAAGGTCTGGAGCACAACCCTCAAATGCTGCTCGTGCTCACCCAGGCTACGTGAGTAAATCAAGATGTCATCTATGAAGACAATGACAAAGGAATCAATATACGGCCTGAACACCCTATTCATCAAGTCCATGAATGCTGCTGGGGCATTAGTCAAGCCAAAGGACATCACCAGGAACTCATAATGGCCATATCTCGTACGAAAAGCAGTCTTCGGAACATCTAAAGCCCGAATCTTCAACTGATGATATCCCGATCTCAAATCAATCTTAGAAAACACACGAGCACCCTACAACTGGTCAAACAAATCATCGATGCGCGACAAAGGATACTTGTTCTTAATGGTAACCTTGTTCAACTGACGGTAATCAATACACATCCGCATGGACCCATCCTTCTTCTTCACGAATAGAACTGGAGCACCCCACGACGATACACTCGGTCTGATGAACCCCTTATCTAACAACTCCTCAAGCTGATCCTTCAACTCCTTCGGAGCCATACAGTACAGAGGAATAGATATAGGCTGGGTGTCTGGAGATAAATCAATACAGAAATCAATATCACGGTCCGGAGGCATACCTGGAAGGTCTGAAGGAAATACACCAGCAAACTCTCGAACCACTGTCACTGAATCAATCGTCGGAGACTCGGCGGTGGTGTCCCGCACATAAGCAAAATAAGCCAGACAAACCTTCTCGACCATATGCCGAGCCTTCATGAGTGAAATAACCCGGCTGGCTGCACTAACTGAGGAACCTCTCCACTCCAGCCTAGGCAACTCGGGCATGGCTAAAGTAATTGTCTTGGCATGGAAATCTAGCACGACATGATAAGGAGATAGCCAATCCATGCCTAGAATAATCTCAAAATCAACCATGTCGAGCAATAAAAGGTCCGCTCTGGTCTCGAATCCACAAAAGGTGATCACACAAGATCGATAAATCCAGTCTACCACCACAGAATCGCCCACAGGAGTGGACACATATATAGGAGAACCTAAGGACTCGCAAGGAGCATCCAGAAAATGAGCAAATAATGCTGAAACATATGAATAGGTGGATCCTGGGTCAAATAATACTGAAGCCTCTCTACCACATAATGAGATAATACATGTGATCACATCGTCTGAGGCCACTGCATCTGATCTGGCCGGAATGGCATAGAATCTGGCTGGAGTACCGGAAGACTGAGCTCCACCAGAGTGAAAAGGAGTTGCCTGACCTCCCCCTGACTGTCCTCCACCTCTAGGACAACCCCTGCCGACCTGTCCTCCACCTCTAGGTGGCCGGACTGCTGGTGCCGGACCCATCGGCTGATAACCCTGTTGTACGGCCTTGCTCCGAAACTTGGGAGATTGCCTCCTCATATGACCTGGCTCTCCACACTCGTAACAACTCCCAGGTACCATAGTCTACTGCCCCAAAGAAGAATCTTGAATGGCCGGAGGGCGATGTCCCACTAGCATAGCACTGAAGTAGAGGTCGGAGGATCTCGAATGACTGGGATAACCACTGGGTGAACTCTGAATGGCTGGAGGACGGTAGGAACGCTCTGTCATGGCACTGAAATGAGGCCTCGCTGGAACACCTCATGGAGGTGGTGGAGGTGCTGAATATAAAGGCATGCTGGGCTGACCACTGCTAAACTGACCCCTTCCCCTAGTTGGGGCACCTATGAAATCTCCAGAGAATCTAGTCCTCTTGTCTTTCTTCCCCTACTCCCTACTCCTCGACCGATACCCCTCGATCCTGCGAGCAATCTCTACCACGAGCTGATAAGGAGTACCTATCTCCACCTCTCGGACCATGGTGGCCCTAATACCTGGATGCAACCCAGCCACAAATCTCCCTACCCTCTCTGCATCAACAGGTAGTATCATGTGTGCATGGGGAGACAACTCTGAAAATCTGGGCTCATAATCTGTCACTGACATTTGTCCCTGCTCTAGCCGCTCAAACTGATACCGCAACTCTTCCCTCTCAGAGAGTCGGATATATCTATCTAGAAACATCTGCGTGAGCTGCTCCTAAGTGACAGGAGGAGAATCTGCTGGCCTGCTGAGAATATAGGACTACCACCACCTACGAGCTCTGCCCTCCAACTGAAAGGTAGTGAAATCCACTCCGTGGGACTCTAGTATCCTCATGTTGTGCAGTCTGTCCCTGCACCTATCCACAAAATCCTGGGCATCCTCGCCTCGCTCACCCCAAAGACTGGAGGGTGCAATCGAGTCCATCTATCCAATAACTTCTACGGATCGCCGTCCGCAGCTGGTCTGGGCTCAGGTGCTGCTGTAACAGGCTGGACCCCACCCCCGGGCACTGTACCAGGGGTATGATATAATGCTGTTGTCTGGACTGCAGCCTGGGAAGTAAGGGTCTGGACTCCCCCTCCCTCCTGAGAAGTGGCAGGATCTGCTGGAAATAAACCAGCCTGGGACATAAGTGTCCGTGAATCTCATCATACGACCCATGACTGCCTGGAAACCTGGCGCCGTCATGAAGTCTACTGGAGCAGGGTCTACTGGAGGCACCTCGTCCTGCTCCTCTATAACAGGTTCCTCTAGTGGCGGAACCGGGATAGCTCTGGGACACCCTCGTCCCCTACTGCGGGCCGGTGCCCTCCCCCGACCTATGCCGCGGTCTAGGACCACGGGGGTAATGGCCCTTCTCGGGTCTGGAACATCAGATGCACGCATCCTCACCATCTGTGAGAGAATAAGAGAATGAATTTAGTAAATCATCGACTGCACGATAGAATAAGAACAAAGAGAGGTCTCCTAACACCCTATAGCCTCCTGAAGATAAGTACAGACGTCTCCGTACCGATCCGCAAGACTCTATTGGGTTTGCCCGTGACTCGTGAGCCTTACGTGAACCTAGTGCTCTGATACCATGTTGTCACGACCCAAAATCCTAACTTAGGTCGTGATGGCGCCCAACAGCGGGGTCAGGAAAGCCAACTCTCAATTTACTAAGGGTTCTTTCTTATTATATTAAACATTTTAACATATACTCAGTTTTTAAAACTGAAAACATGAATCGACAAGGATAATTAGCCAGCTTTTAATCAAAATCAGTCATGAAGAGGCGTGAGACAATATATATACAGACCCGAAATCCATAATAGCTATCACGTGTGTGCCAGGAACTAGTGTCACAAGTCTTACGGGTATACTAACAGAATATACAAAAGATATAATATACAGTCCCACTGTCTGAAGGAAATAGATGGAAAATAAGCAAAAGAAACCCCATGGTGCTGTCGGAGATCGCCAGGAGAAAGCAGCTCACCGTGAAGTCGGGTCCGTCTATAATTAAAATCAAGCTCCGGTCCGACAACCAGATGCACCAGCCTCAGAACTTGTACAATCAAGTGTAGAAGCGTAGCATGGGTACATAAATATATATGTACCCAGTGAGTATCCCGCCTAACCTCGAAAAGGTAGTGACGAGAGGTCGACTGGACACTCACTAAGGTCCAACAGTATAATTTAACAGAATATAATGGAAACGGTAGGCATGTAAAGGCAGTGAAGCAACACATATATATAAGGCACTGAAATCCAAGGAAGTACTGGGAATGAATAAAACAATTACTACTTCACCTTCCCCCCCAAATACCTGTCAAATCAATGTTCATGAATTTAGTAACAAATAAATCATGCGCATGCAGGGTAAGGACAACCGGTCGGAGTCATAAGATAGTCATGCCCGTGCACTGCCGAGGGTCGAACGGCCTGAACCATAAGTGCACCTTTCCATAAAGTACTCACATATATTCACTGCCGAGGATCGAACGGCTTGAACCAAAAGTGCATCTCTGCCATAAAGTAATCCTCTCTATGCACTGCCGAGGATCGAACAGCCCGAACCAAAAGTGCATCTCTCAATCCGCCGTGGCGTACGGACCGTTCCCATAAGAGTGGGGAAATCACACTCCGCTCGCGGAATGTAAATTGCGAAGCGGTCACATGCACACACATTATTCCTTTTTAAAATTACTTTTCAGTGAACAATTCCTTACAAGTTTTCTCAAATTCCATGACCTCAGGGAAATAAGCCGCATGTAAAATTTAATTTATTAAGCATATAGTTCATATCAAGTAAAACACAAGACATAATGTGGGCCTAACTACCCGGACATAATAGTAATAGCCGCTACGTACGGTCTCTCGTCACTTCGTACGTACGAAGCCCCCACAATTATCACATATAGCCTTTAAATCACCTAGGGGGACAGTTCCCCCTTACAAGGTTAGAAATGAGACTCTCCTCGCGTCGCACCTACTCCCCGGGTCAAAAATGCGCCCAAAACTCCGAACTCGACACCCATGGGCTCGAAACTAGCCAAATATTATACAAATATATCAATTTATATTCAAAGCATGGAATTCTCCTATTATTTAGTCAAATTCACCATTCTTGAAGAAATCCTAAAATCCAACCCTGGGCCCGCATGCTCGGATTCCAAAAATTCTCGAAGGAAACACTCACCCATAGCCTAAGGATCATTAATATACAATTTTTGTATGATTTCACAGCAGATTCACGGGTAATTTTCTAAATTCTCGAAGGCCCTAGGTTACTACCCAAATTCCTAAATTTTCCACTAATTAAGTATTTAAATCCTACTAAGAATGCATGCATTAACCAAATTTAGGATAGAATTTACTTACCTTTTAGTGGTTGGGTCGTGGAACCCTTTTCCCAAGCTCTCAAGTGTTCTAATGGAGGAAGAAAATGAAGAAAAATGAAGAATCCTGTATTTTAAAGAAACACAATGCCTGACAGTGGTTCTGCACCTGCGGCTCGAGGACCGCACCTATGGTCTCTCACCTGGGAGCAAAGGCTCGCACCTGCGGAAAAGGACGAGGAGGCCTGGGCTCTCACCTGCGGAGAGGAGACCGCACTTGCGGCTCCGCTCCTGCGGAACTTTGTCCGCACCTACGATAGATGGGCTACCAGCTGGGGTTCGAACCTGCGAGGCTAGGACCGCAGGAGCGGTCCCGCACCTGCGTCTGGGCAACCGCACCTGCGGTCACACCAGAACAGGTGCACCAACAGCTATTTCATGTGGTTTTTGGCCTCGTGTGGTGTTCGAGAGGCACGTGGGCCTACCCGAGCCCCCATCCAAATATACCAAAAAGTTCCAAATCATAATACGGACTCGCTCGAGCCTTCGGAACACCCAAAAAAAATGCTAAAACTCAAAATCACACCTCAAAACCCCTAGAACCAAACTTAGGAACTTTAAGTTTTCTAACTACGCTAACAATGCGCCGAACCGACCTATACTACTCGGAATGACACCAAATTTTGCAGGAAAGTCATAAATGACATAACGGAACTATTCCCAATCTCAAAATTCCGTCCGGAGCTCGATAACTCAAAAACACGTCCCAAACCACAATAGGAACCTAAGGAACTCTTATTTCAATATTGGGCGCCGAAATGCTGTCGGGTCATCCAAAACCACTTCCGAACATAAGCCCAAGTCCGAAATCATCATACAAAACTACTGGAACCGTCGAAACTCAATTCCGAGGTCGTTTACCCAAAATGTTGACCGAAGTCAAACTTGGCCTTAAAGGCCAACCTTAAGGAACCAAGTGTTCGTATAGCACCCTAAACACTTTCGAATCCTGAACCACCAGTCCCCGCAAGTCATAAGTCATAATAAGCCGCTATGGGAAGTTTCATTTTGGGGAACAGGGTTCGATAACGCAAAACGACCGGTTGGGTCGTTACACTGACCATCAGTCTGAGGGTGAAATGTGGTGTTGAGGTCTATTTGGGTACCCATCTCACTATGCAATGCTATCTAGAAGTGCAAGGTGAACTAGGGACCTCGATCTGATATAATGGACACCGGAACACCGTGCAACTGGACTATCTCCCGAATATAGATATGTGCCAACCTCTCAGAAGTATATGTAGTAGCCACTAGAATGAAATGCGCAGATTTGGTCAATCTATCCACAATGACCTAACCGCGTCAACCTTCCGCAAAGTCCGAGACAACCCAACCACGAAGTCCATAGTGATGCGTTCCCACTTCCACTTCGGAATGGGCATCTGCTGAAGTAGGCCTCCTGGCCTCTGGTGCTCATACTTAACATGCTGGCAATTAAGGCACCTAGCCACATACTCCAAAATTTCCTTCTTCATCCGCCTCTACCAGTAATGTTGCTTCAAAGCACGATACGTCTTCGTAGCACCAGGATGGACAGAATACCGAGAATTGTATGCCTCCTCTAGAATCCTCCCTCTCAGGCCATCGACATTAGGAACACATAAACGACCCTGAAGTCTCAGAATACCATCTTCGCCAATAGTAACCTCCTTGGCACCACCATGTACCATGGTCTCCCGAAGTTCTGCCAAGCACGGATCATCAAACTGTCGAGCCTTAATTTCACATAATAACGAAAACTGCGCAACCACATGTGATAGAACTCGACGAGGCTCCAAAAGGTCTAACCTCACCAGGCGATTAGCCAAGGACTGAATGTCCAAGTCTAGAGGTCTCTCCTCTGCTGCAATGTAAGCCAGACTACGCATACTCTCTGCCTTCCTGCTCAAGGCATCTGCTACCACATTTTCCTTTCCCGGATGATAAAGAATGGTGATATCATAATCCTTCAAAAATTCAAGCCATCTGCGCTGCCTCAAATTAAGATCCTTCTGCTTGAACAAGTGCTACAAGCTGCGGTGGTCTGTATAAACCTCACAGGACACCCCATACAAGTAGTGCATCCAAATCTTAAGAGCATGCACAATCACCGCCAACTCTAAATCGTGCACAGGGTAATTCTTCTTATGAACTTTCAGCTGGCGTGAAGCATAAGCAATAACTCTCCCTTCCTGCATCAACACATATCCCAAACCAACGGGTGAAGCATCGCAATACACTGTATACATCCCAGAATCGGAGGGAAATACCATAACTAGTGTTGAGGTCAATACTGTCTTGAGCTTCTGAAAGCTCGCCTCACACTCGTCGGACCATCTGAACGGGCCATTCTTCTGAGTCAATCTAGTAAATGGAGTTGCAATAGAAGAGAACCCCTCCACAAATCAGCGATAATAGCCTACTAGGCCCAAAAAGCTCCTGATTCTCTGTAGCTGAAGTAGGACGCGACCAACTATGAACCGCATCAACCTTCTGAGGATCAAACTTGATACCCTCTCCGGATACCACATACCCCAAGAATACCACAGAATCCAACCAGAACTCACACTTGTAGCTTTTAGCATATAGCTTCTGTTCTCGCAAAGTCTGGAGCACAACTCTCAAATGCTGCTCGTGCTCCCCCAGGCTACGTGAGTAAATCAAAATGTCATCAATGAAGACGATGACAAATGAATCAATATACGGACTGAACACCCTATTCATCAAGTCCATGAATGCTGTTGGGGCATTAGTCAAACCAAAGGACATTACCAGGAACTCGTAGTGGCCATACCTCGTGCGAAAAGCTGTCTTCGGGACATCTGAGGCCCGAATCCTCAACTGATGATATCCCGATCTCAAATTAATCTTAGAAAACACCCTAGCACCCTGAAACTGGTCAAAAAAATCATCGATGCGCGGCAAAGGATACTTGTTCTTAATGGTGACCTTGTTCAACTGGCGGTAATCAACACACATCCGCATGGACCCATCCTTCTTCTTCGTGAATAGAACTGGAGCACCCTATGGCGATACACTCGGTCTGATGAACCCCTTAGCCAACAACTCCTCAAGATGCTTCTTCAACTCCTTCAACTCTTTTGGAGTCATACGATACAGAGGAATAGATATAGGCTGGGTGCCTGGAGCTAAATCAATGCAGAAATCAATATCACGATCCGAAGGCATGCCCGGAAGGTCCGAAGGAAATACATCAGTAAACTCTCGAACAACTGGCACTGAATCAATCATCGGATACTCGGCGGTGGTGTCCCGCACATAAGCGAGGTAGGCCAGACAACCCTTCTCGACCATATGATGAGCCTTCAGGAATGAAATAACTCGACTGGCTGCACTAACGGAGGAACCTCTCTACTCCAGCCTAGGCGACTCTGTCATGGCTAAAGTAATTGTCTTGGCATGGCAATCTAGCACGACATGATAAGGAGATAGCCAATCCATGCCTAAAATAATCTCGAAATCAACCATGTTGAGCAATAAGAGATCTGCTCGAGTCTTGAACCCACAAAATGAAATCACACAGGATCGACAAATCCGGTCTACAACCACAGAATCGCCCACGGGAGTGGACACATAAATAGGAGAACCCAAGGACTCACGAGGGACATCCAGAAAATGAGCAAATAAGACCGAAACATAGGAATAAGTGGATTCTGGATCAAATAACACCGATGCCTCTCAACCACATACTGTAATAATACATGTGATCATGACGTCTGAGGCCACTGCATCTGATCTGGCCGAGATAGCATAGAATCTAGCTGGAGCACCGGAAGACTAAGCCCCACCAGAATAAACATGAGCTGGCTGACCTCCCCCTGACTGGCCCCCACCTCTAGGACGACCCCTGCCGACCTGTCCCCCACCTCTAGGTGGCCTGATGGCTGGTGCTGGACCCATAGGCTGATAATCCTGCTGCACCGCTTTGCCTCGAAGCCTGGGACAATGCCTCTTCATATGACCTGGATCCCCACATTCATAACAACCCCCGGGTATCATAGCCTGCTGCCCCGAAGAGGAACCCTGAATGACCGGAGAGCGATGTGTACTCTCTGGCATAACACTGAAGTAGGGACTGGGTAATCTTGGATAACCACTGGGTGAACTCTGAATGGATGGAGGGCGGTAGAAACGCTCTGGCATGGCGCTGAAATGAGCCCTCGCTAGAACACCTCGGGGAGGTGGTGGGGGTGCTGAATATGGAGTCCTGCTGGGCTGACCTCTACTGAACTGACCTCTGCCCCTAACTGGGGCACCTATGAAATCCCCGAAGAATCTGGCTCTCTTGTCCTACTGACCCTACTCTCTGCCTCTCGATGGATAGCCCTCAATCCGACGAGCTATCTCGACCACCAGCTGATAGAGAGTCCCCATCTCCACCTCTCGGGCCATGTTGGCCCTAATACCAGAGTGCAGCCCTGCTACAAATCTCCGCGCTCTCTCAGCATCAGTAGGAAATATCATAAGTTCTTGGCGAGACAACTCTGAGAATCTAGCCTCATAATCTGTAACTGACATCTGTCCCTGCTCCAACTGCTCAAACTGATATCGTAGCTCTTCCCTCTCAGAGCGTGGGATATACCTGTCTAGAAACATCTGAGTGAACTACTACCAAGTGATAAGAGGAGAATCTACTGGCCTGCTGAGAATATAGGACTGCCACCATCTGCGACCTCTGCCCTCTAGCTAGAAGGTAGTAAAGTCCACTCCATGGGACTCTAATATCCTCATATTGTGCAGCCTGTCCCTGCACCTGCCAACAAAATCCTGGGAATCCTCGCCTCGCTCACCCCCAAAGACTGGAGGGTGCAATCGAGTCCATCTATCCAATAACTTCTGCGGATCACCGTCCGCAGCTGGTCTAGGCTCAAGTGCTGCTGCTACAGGCTGGGCCCCACCAACGGGCAGTGTACCCTGGGTATGATGAAATGCTGCTGCCTGACCTGCAGCCTGGGCGGTAGGAGTCTGGGGCCCCCCTCCCGCATGAGATGTGGCAGGATATTCTGGAAATAAACCAGCCTGGGACATGGTGTCCATAAACCACATCATACGGACCATGATCTCCTGGAAGCCTGACCCCGTCATAAAGTCCACTGGAGCAGGACCTGCTGGTGGCACCTCACCATGCTCCTCTATAGTAGGATCCTCTAGTGGTGGTACGACTGGAATAGCTCGGGGACGCCCTCGTCCGCTACCTCGGGCCGGTGCCCTCCCCCGGCCTCTGCCACAACCTCGAACAACGGGGATAGCGGCCCCTCCCGGGTCTTGAACATCGGATGCACGCGTCCTAACCATCTGTGAGAGAATAGAAGAATGAGATTTAGTAAGCCATTGACTGCACCATAGAATAAAATAATAAGGAGAGATTTTTCCTAACACATTATAGCCTCCCGAAGATAAGTACAGATGTCTCCATACCGATCCACAAGACTCTACTAGGTTTGCCCGTAACTCGTGAGGCCTATGTGAACCTAGTGCTCTGATACCATGTTGTCACGACCCAAAATACTAACTCAGATCGTGATGACGCCCAACACCGGGGTTAGGCAAGCCCACACTTAAATTACTAAGGATTTTTCCCATGCTTGATTAAACATCCCAACACGTGCCAAGTTTTAAAGTTAAAAATATTAATTGAAAAAGATAGTAAGCCATTTTTTACCAAAATCAGTCGTAAAGAGGAGTGAGCCAATATATATATACAGACCCGCAAACCAAAATAACCACCACGTGTGTGCCAGGAACTAGTGTCACAAGTCCTACGGGCATACTAACAGAATATACAAAAGATATAATATACAGTCCCACTGTTTGAAAGGAATAGACGGGAAATAAGCCAAAAGAAAACTCCATGGTGCTGCCGAGGATCGTCAGGAGAAGCAGCTCACCGTGAAGTCAGGTCCAACTATGATAAGAATCGAGCTCCGGTCTGATAACCAGATGCACCAGCCTTAGAACCTGTACAATTAAGTACAAAAACGTAGCATGAGTACATAAACAAATATGTACCCAGTGAGTATCCCACCTAACCTCGAAGAAGTAGTGACGAGAGGTCGACTTGACACTCACTAAGGTCCAACTAAATGATTGGCAAGATATAATATCAATAACAAACATACAAGGATGATAAAAGTAGTAAATATTTAAAATAACAGTAATTCAAATAAATACTGGAAGTAAATATACAACTTCTACTTCATTATTCTTTTCTTTCCTTTAAAAATATATCTGACCACTCAAAATCCATAAAAATAATCCTTAACAATTTAACATGCGCATACAGGATAAGGACAACCGGCCTGAGCCATCATAATGATCATATATGTGCACTACCGAGGGTCGAACCACCTGAACCATAATATATATCTTTCAATCTCGCCGTCGCGTACGACCCGCTCCCATGAGAGTGGGGAAAATAACACTCCACTTGCGGAATGTAAATTTGCGAAGCGGTCACATGCACACACAATCCACAATTTATTCTTTATAAATTACTTTTCGTGAACAATTACTTAAAATTACTTAAATTCCATGATTTCAGGGAAACAAGCCGCATGTAACATTAATTCACTAAGCATATAGTTCATTTCAAGGAAAAACATAAGGCATGGTGTAGGCCTAACTACTCGGACATAACAATAATAGTCGCTACGTACAGACTCTCATCACTTTGTACGTACGTAGCCCCCACAAACATTAGCACATTGTCATTTAAAGCACCTAGGGGGATAGTTCCCTCTTACAAGGTTAGAAAGGAGACTCACCTCATGTCGAATTTACTCCCCGGACCAAGAACGCGACCGAAACTTCGAACTCTACACCCGAGGACTCGAAACTAGCCAAATGTTATACAAATACATCAATTTATGCTCAAAGTATGGAAATCCTCCTACTACTAAGTCAAATTCATCATTGTTGAAGAAATCCTAAAATCCAACCCCGGGCCTGCATGCTCGGATTCCAAAAATTCTCGAAGGAAACACTCACCCATAGCCTAAGGATCATTAATATACGATTTTTGTATGATTTCATAGACAATTAACGGGTAATTTTCTAAATTCTCGAAGGTCCTAGGTTACTACTCAAATTCCTAAATTTTTCATTAATTAAGTAGTTAACTCCTACCAAGAATGCATGCATTAACTAACTTTATGATAAAATTTAGTTACCTTTCAGTGGTTGGGTCGTGGAGCCCTTTTTCCAAGCTCTGAAAGTGTTCTAATGGAGGAAGAAATGAAGAAAAATGAAGAATCCCGTATTTTAAAGAAACACACTGCCTGGCAGTGGTTCCGCACCTGCGGCTCAAGGACCGCACCTGCTGTCTCGCACCTCAGAGCAAAGGCTCGCACCTGCTGAAATGGACGAGGAAGCCTGGGCCCGCACCTGCGGAGAGGGTACCGCACCCGCGGCTCCGCTCCTGCGGAACGTTGTCCGCACCTGCGAGAAATGGGCTGCCCGCTGGGGGTCGCACCTGCGAGGCTGGGCAATCGCACCTGCGGTCACACCAGAACAGGTGCACCAATAACTATTTCAGTTGGTTTTTGGCCTCGTGTGGCGTCCGAGAGGCACCTGGGCCCACCCGAGCCCCCGTCCAAATATACCAACAAGTCCCAAATCATAATACGGACTCGCTCGAGCCTTCGGAACACCCGAAATAATGCTTAAACTCAAAATCACACCTCAAAACCCCTAGAACCAAACTTAGGAACTTTAAGTTTTCTTGACTTCGCTAACAACGTGCCGCACCGACCTGTACTACTCGGAATGATACCAAATTTTGCAGGCAAGTTATAAATGACATAACATAACTATTCCCGGTCTCGGAATTCCGTTCGGACCTAGATAACTCAAAAAAACGTCCCAAACCACAATAGGAACCTAAGGAACTCTCATTTCAATATTGGGCGCCGAAATGCTCCGGGGTCATCCAAAACTCATTCCGAACATGCGCCCAAGTCCGAAATCATCATACGAAGATACCGAAATCGTCGAAACTCGATTTCGAGGTCGTTTACCCAAAATATTGACCGAAGTCAAACTTGGCCTTAAAGGCCAACCTTAAGGAACCAAGTGTTCTTATAGCACTCTAAACACTTCCGAATCCCGAACTAGCAGTCCTCGCAAGTCATAAATCACAATAAGCCGCTATGAGAAGTTTCATTTAGGGGAACGGGGTCCGACAACGCAAAACGACCGGTCGGGTCGTTACAATAGAGGGTCATTTATTGGAATAGATGAAAAATAAAAATAATAACAAATGTCAACTTATTTGAATACTTATTATTTCATTCTTATTTCTTTTATTTTGGATTTTATCCAAGTTAATTTTTAATACTATATTATAATTGATTCGATTTTATTTTTTAATTTCTTTCATCATCAGTGGTCTTTTTTTATTGAAACATATATATTTAAGCCAAGATTTTGTCAACCTGAAGATAGTTTTAATTGTATGATGAATTTGAAAAATAATAAAATTAATTTTTTTTGCTAATTAGCTATTCAAAATACATAATTGTTTATTTTTAGCAATAAAGGATATAAATTATATTTTATTGCTTTAAATTCTTAATATTAGCTCACACCAAATTTTGAAAATTAGATTATAATTATATTTTATTGAAACTGTTTTTTGTCAAATGGTAAGAAAATCAAATGAGTGGAAAATAGTTTTTTTTAATTTTAAAGTATTTTAGTATATAAAAGAGTTTCACCTAAATCAAAACATAAAAAAAGTTACTCTGCTATCTTCCAAGAACGTCGTACGTCCTCTTTCTTTTTTGATTGAATTCTTGGTATCTGTCCAAAAGGATAAGCTTCTAAATACCAAGTGGTTACGTCCTATTTGGTTAGTATTTTTAATTCTTTTCTTTTCTTGCCATTTGTATATAATTTATTTATGTGTAAAAATTTATAAAAATAAAATATTAATATTTTTGAAGTTTTAAATATTAATTTTTTTTATGTAATCCAAATAAGGAAGAATGTAATATATAAAATATATCGATGTTCACATTAATATGAAGTATACATGCCTTTCCAGTCATCTCATCACGTCTGAATTCGATTTGTTTAATATGTTAATAATAAGTTGTTTTCTTAATAATAAGTCATGGTCATCAGTACACTATTAAGCACGTTTTTTTCCTTTAATATTTAGAACATAATATCCTAAGCGTGTCGAAAAATTGAGAAGAATAAAGAAGTAAGATCAGGGATATACCAAATAATAACCTACTTGCATAATTGTTCATTAATTAACAATGATAATATTTTATAAAGGCGTGTTTCGCATGGGATGCAATTAAACAATTTGCAAATGTATTAGACTGTATATATTTTGCTAGAAATGATACTTTAATTTGAAGTTTAAAAATGTTACATCATGCATATCAACATCAAAATCAATTTGATCCAATCTCTTCACACATATTTTGCCAAAGTCAATTGTTCAATTGCTCATTTTTAGTAATATGATTAATGTGGTAATCGTTAATTGTATCACTCATCCAACGGTCAAACATTAGTTTAATTAACCATATTATGTAAATTTGTTTAACTTATGCTAATTTGTTACACCATCTGATCTGACCATGATGATATGTATCAACAAATTTTACGTGTAAACACAATATATACAGCTCTAGGCCGCCATCTAAACCTTGACGTGAACAACTTTTACTGTCTTACAAACTTCCAATTATTATAATAATAACTTATGTTTTGTCTGTTTTCTAATTAAAAAGAAGAAAAAAAAGCAATTTTAATGAAAATTTACCATCATCTCTCCCTTACGTACCTAATCATCTCATATAAATAACTGATATTCCAAGAACACAGCATAACATCAACTTCCTGAATCTTCTTCTCTGTTCACAAATACAAAAGTCGTGTTTGTTTGAGCGTAATTTTCAGGTGTGAATTTCAGCTGGATACCGTATTCAGAATCAGAAGAGGATATATTCATCAAGAGGAGCCAAACAGGGCTCTATGAAATGTATGTAGTATTCAAGCTGTTGATTATTGCTGGTGAGATTGTTGAAGAAGAAGTCCAGTGGGAAAAATAAAGATAAAATTCTACAACAACACGTCTTTTGCTATATATTCGGAGAATCATTTGATTTTCCAGGAAAAAAAAATTCAGGTACGAGATTTTGAGTATTTGTGGATTCATCATTTTCATCAGCAAAATCCTAGCCGCAACTGTAAAATTCCCGCCAGATTTTCATTTTTTGTATTGTATTATTACTGTCTTTCATAATTATAGGCGGATTTAGAATTAAAACCAATGGGCGTACAATATAATTTGTATATATATATCTTCAATCCTAACTATAGGAAGTTGGTATATGCACTTATTGCGCTGGATCTGCCTCAGAATTCATTCCGCAGAATTATTATAGTAAATGCTGATTTTATGATTTGAATTTCAAAATTTCGAAACGGTCTTTAAGAATATGTGTTAAAAAGAAATGTAATAGTTTCAGGCTAGTTATTTGAGCAACGGCAACAATGATGATGAAGAAACAGGGCGCGGAAGCTACTGGAGTTGAAGCGGAGTTGGTGAAATGCGAGTGCTGCGGATTGACGGAGGAGTGTACGGTGGCGTATATAGCGAGAGTTCGAGAGAGGAACGGAGGGCGGTGGATTTGCGGACTGTGCGAGGAGGCAGTGAAGGATGAGATCATGAGATCGGAGTCGAGGATTGGGGGTGAGGAGGCTCTGAATCGGCACATGAATTTCTGCAAGAAGTTCAGAGCTTTAAGGCCGCCGCCCAATCCAACGGAGGAACTGATATCGGCGGTGAAGCAACTGATGTTAAGGAGTTTGGATTCACCTAGATCAAATCCGGTGAGTAGACACGGTTTGGTTAGATCTCAGAGTTATGTTTCAGCAATTGATAGTTGAACGGACAGTTCAGTGATCAAAATGTTATAATTCAAATCGCGTGCTAGGAGCTCGTGGCATCATGGTCGTTGTTGAAATGAATGCCTTTTGCATTAGTTGCTAATATTGAAAGAAGGCCATTCAGGTAAATTAGTATTAGTCTAGTAGATAATAGAGTTAGACTTGAATAAATTTTGCTGCTTAAGGTGGTAAATTTAGTTTAAACTATTGTTCAATTCTGAAGGTAGCTTTGCTGTTAGACAGTTCCTTAGTGAAATTTCAACTTTTCTCTTGTTTGTTTACTATTGGAGCAATTGAATACTAGCTTTAGTTTTCTCTACGGCGGCGAAACTAGGGATTTTTTTTAAAGGTATTCAAATTTGAAAGAAGTGAAAAAAAAATACCGACAAAGGGTTTTCATTATATGTTATATACCTCTAAAATGTAATATTTTATCTATATACACAGTGTAATTTTTCGACGAAAGTTGGTCCGTTGATCACCCTTGTGATAATGTGGCTTCGCCACCAGAGGTGGATCCAGGATTTGAGGCTATGGGTTCCTACCGCAATTTTAAATTAATATGCAATAATATCTGGGTTCACAGTTAAATATTTACAAATATTTAGTGAATTTCTTAGTATAAATACAGGGTCTATGCAAAAGTTACTGAGTTCCCGAAAACCATAGTCAATGCTCTATGTCCGACCTGTTCGCCACTGTTTCTCTGATTCCATACTTTTGGTAAGCGTTGGTTTTCTTGGAAATTATTCTGTTCGGATTTTCATGAGAAAAAGAAAAATGGAACTGTTACTGATTATACATGTAGTTTCTTTGTGGTTTTAAGGTTGAAAACATTGATCTGGAATTCATTGGTGATGAGATTAACGAAAGGACCTGTCTTTAGTCTGTGATGGTAATCAGGAGCTCATTTTTCTACTGCTTCTGGTCCAAACCACTCTCACTCGGAGCACTTTAATCACATTTCACTAAGCGCGTGAAGGAAGTATTTGGACAATTAAAACAATAAAATTCTAGATTTGTCTCTGGTCATAGACCGGAGTGTTGTTGTGTACAACCGATAGGCAATAGCAAAGCAAGTACTCTAACGAATGTTGTATACAGCCGAGATAGCAAAGCAAGTACTCTAACGAACAGGAATTATTGTACCGCTCGACTTAAACTAAATTCATCTCTGGTTACCAAGGGGATATTGCACAATAAATTGTCCATGCTAAAGACTGTGTATATAGCTTACGGACTGTTCCACCGGGTGCGGAACCCAAGTAGGTCCTTTTTGCACAAGTAGAACGAAAATAGGTCCAAAAAAA
>ML342813.1:0-34921 GCA_005239505.1 Nicotiana paniculata
TCTTTACCTGGGAAGGATGAAAGAGTTGTCGGGTAAAGATATGATGGCCAATTTTGACCGAATGGAACTCTGTGAGAGAATTAGGCTGCACCCTGGCTTCTGAGCTGCCTACATGTCCCTGGTTTTACAGGAATCAGGCCGTATGTAGTTCTGGAATCATCGGCGAAATTTACCGGTGATGTTTCACAAGAACGGACGCAAGGTGCGAGGTAAGGTAAAGTAGGAAGGTCTTACGGGGTTGTATCGGAGAACTGGAGCGGTCCGCTCCTGCCTGGTTGGCTGTTCCGGCCGGATTACCTGCAAATAAATAACAAGCATATATCGTGCATAATATAAATATGATGCAAGTTCCTGTTGGACTATGAATGTTGTCTTGGGACAATTGAGGATGATGTCCTTAGACCATGATGTCCTGGGCCATGAATCACTTGGTGCGGGATTCACAGGCTATGAAATGACGTTCTCGGGCCATGAGGATGGTGCCTCCGAACCATGGTGCCTTTGAATAATGATATGAAATTTGAATAAAAGAGATCCTCAGGCCATGAAATGATGTTCTCGGGCCATGAACATGGTGCCTCCGAACGATGACGCCTTTAGACAAGTTGGCGATATTTCAGCCCATGAAGAATAGTGGTATAATGCTAACAAGACAAAGTTTAGTCTTGCGATTTGCGAAAGAAAAGAGGGGCAGATCTTAGCCCGAGAGAAGCATAAATAAGTAACATCACGAAAGGTGGTTGCTTTGAAGAGGTAGATAGGAGCTTTATGCAATAAAGTAAAATGCAGGGGAGGTAGCGTAGAACCTCGGAAGGCCGAATGCTAGCCTTATGCAGTGTAGGAAATAAAATGCAGGGAAGGTAGCGTAGAACCTCGGAAGGCAGAATGGTAGCTTTATGCAATGCAGGAAACAAAATGCAGGGGAGGTAGCGTAGAACCTCGGAAGGCATAATGGTAGCCTTATGCAATGTAGGAAACAAAATGCAGGGGAGGTAGCGTAGAACCTCGGAAGGCAGAATGGTAGCCTTACACAGTGTGGGAAAATAAACGACAACAAGAGCTCTTAGCTGATGATAAACTGCGGTGATACGATTGTGGTGAATAAGCGTTGTTTGTGATGATAGTAGGCATCGGCATGTGCGACGAGTTTGAGAGCGTGTCCTTAAGAAATATGCATCTTGCGAAGATAGTAATGTGTTCTGGGCTTTCCCCGTCTTGGTGCCTGCATCCAAAGAAAAATTGTGAGTTCTGTAAAGGGGAAGGTTAGTTCGCATTCCCACCGGCTCGGCTCGGCCTGTCTGCTTGATAACGAGGACTTTGTTGTTCATATCACAAGGGTAGCGTTGCTAAACAAGTTGTTTTTTGAGAAAGCAAATATGCATGGTTTTATAAAAATATAACATATAATTTAAAGTAATTTTTTGGATGAACCGACGACCACGACGCAGTTCAAGGCATTTTAACCTCTCTTGCTATGGAATTTTGAGGGTCCTCCTCAAAATTCTACCCCAGTTTGATGGGTGAATGCTTCTGGCTGTTGCTTGTGCAGTGCTCGGCTGCATTTGCTTCAGAATTTTAAGGTCCCTCCTCATAATTCTGCCCCAGTTTTCACTCGTGGGGGAAATGGAATTTTTATTAAAATGTGACCGAATCCCATAGGGCTGCCTATGTATCCCCTCTTAAACGGGAATCAGGTCAGGCGTAGTTCAATTTACAACATTTGATAAAAGCATGAAAGTTACACATAGTAGCGCTTGACTGCATTTGAGTTGATTGGCTTTGGCCAGATTTCTCCATCCATTTATGCAAGTAGGAGTGCTCCTCTTGTCAACACTCGGTGAACCATGTACGAGCCTTGCCAATTGGGAGAGAATTTCCCTTTTGCTTCGTCTTGGTTAGGAAAAATCTTCTTTAACACCAGCTGCCCCGGTGTGAATCGTCTCGGCTTGACTTTCTTGTTGAAGGCTCTGGTCATTCTTTTCAGATATAGCTGACCATGACAAACTGCGTTCATTATTTTCAGTCTATGAGGGCCAATTGCTCATAACGACTTCGTACCCACTCTGCATCGCTGTGTTCGGCTTCTTGTATGATTCTCAGGGATGGAATTTCGACCGCGGCAGGAATAATGACTTCTGTACCATAAACCAACATGTAAGGAGTTGCCCCCAGTTGATATGCGGACTGTGGTGCGGTATCCCAGTAAGGCGAATGACAGCTTCTCATGCCATTGCTTGTGCTTCTCTATCATCTTTCTCAATATCTTCTTGATATTCTTGTTGGCAGCCTCAACGGCTCCATTCATCTGAGGTCTGTATGCTGTGGAATTCTTGTGTTTGACCTTGAAGGTTTCACACATGGCTCTCATCAGGTCACTGTTGAGGTTGGAACCATTGTCGGTAATGATTGACTTTGGAACTCCGAATTGACAAACTATGCGATCGCGGACAAAGTCGGCCACGAATTTCTTAGTAACTGCTTTGTAAGAGGCTGCTTTGACCCATTTGGTAAAGTAATCAATGGCAACCAAAATAAACTTGTGTCTGTTGGAGGCGGCAGGCTCGATTGGTCCGATAACATCCATGCCCCAGGCGGTGAACGACCATGGTGAACTTGTTGCATTAAGTTCACTCGGAGATACCTTTATCATATCCCCATGTACCTGACAATGGTGGCACTTCCGGACATACTAGATGCAATCCATTTCCATGGTCATCCAGAAATAACCGACCCGAAGTATCTTCTTTGCTAGAACGAACCCATTCATATGAGGACCGCATGTACCATCATGTATCTCCTCCAATAGTTTTGTTGCTTTTTTTGATTTGGCACACCTTAGTAAACCCAAATCAGGAGTCCTCCTATACAGGATCCCTCTGCTGTGAAAGAAATTGTTTGACAACCTTCGAAGTGTGCGTTTCTGAGTAGCGTTTGCAAGTTCTGGATATTCTCCCTTTGCCAAGTACTCCTTGATATCATGAAACCAAGGCTTTCCGTCTACTTCTTCTTCAACATGGGCATAGTAGGCCGACTGATTGTGGATCCCCAGTGGGATAGGATCGATGAAATTCTTGTCTGGATGTTGGATCATAGATGACAAGGTAGCCAATGCATCGACGAACTCATTCTGGATTCTGGGGACGTGCCGGAACTCTATATTTGTGAACCTCTTTCTCAACTCCTGTACACGATGTAGATATGGCAATATCTTGGAATTCTTGGTCGCCCATTCTCCTTCTACTTGGTGTATCAATAGGTCTGAATCACCAATCACTAATAACTCCTGAACGTTCATGTCAATGGCCAAGTTGAGCCCCATAATGCAGGCCTCATATTCAACCATGTTGTTGGTGCAGGGGAACCTGAGTTTGGCAGATACTGGATAGTGCTGACCGCTTTATGATATTAAGACTGCCCCAATAGCTACGCCTTTGAAGTTTGCGGCCCCATCAAAGAACATCCTCCAACCATCGTAGGATTCTGCAATGTCCTCTCCTACGAATGACACTTCTTCATCGGGAAAATACATTTTTAATGGTTCGTATTTCTCGTCCACAGGATTTTCAGCGAGATGATCTGCTAATTCCTGTCCCTTGACCGCCTTATGAGTAACGTAAATAATGTCGAACATACTTAACAGGATTTTCCATTTGGCCAGTTTGCCAGTGGGCATGGGCTTCTGAAAGATGTATTTCAACGGATCCATCCTTGATATGAGGTACGTTGTATATGCACAAAACTAATGCCTCAACTTTTGTGTGACCCAAGTCAGAGCACAACAAGTTCACTCCAATAAAGAGTACCAGGCTTCATATGGAGTGAATTTCTTGCTAAGATAGTAAATGGCCTGCTCTTTCCTTCCTGTTTCGGCATGTTGCCCAAGAACGCAACCGAAAGCTCCATCTAACACAACAAGGTAGAGTAATAGAGGTCTACGTGGCTCGGGCGGTACCAGGACTGGTGGTGTTGAGAGGTACTCCTTGATTCTATTGAAGGCCTTTTGACAATCATCGTTCCATTTGGTTGCAACATCCTTTCTCAACATTTTGAAGATCGGTTTACAAATGACAGTAGACTGGGCTATGAACCTGCTGATGTAATTGAGCCTCCCCAGGAAACTCATAACATCCTTCTTGTTCTTCGGTGGCGGCAATTCTTGGAGGGCTTTGACCATTGATGGATCTAGTTCTATTCCTCGGTGATTGACGATGAACCCTAGTAACTTGCCAGCAGGAACCCCGAATGCACACTTCGCAGGGTTAAGTTTCAAATTGTACTTCCTTAACTTGTTGAAGAACTTCCTCATATCTTCCATATGGTCAGTGGCTTTCCTTGATTTGATGATGATGTCATCCACATATACCTCTACCTCCTTGTGAACCATATCGTGGAATATAGTAGTCATGGCCTTCATGTAGGTGGCCTCTGCATTCTTCAGACCGAATGGCATCATCTTGTAACAATACACTCTCCATGGCGTACTGAATACCGTTTTCTCAGCATCTTCCTCGTCCATCCAAATCTGATGGTAGCCAGCGAAACAATCTACAAAGGACTGCAACTCATGTTTGGCGCAGTTGTCAATCAGGATGTGTATATTTGGCAAAGGGAATTCATCCTTTGGACTGGCCCAGTTGAGATCCCGGTAGTCGACACAGACTCTAACCTTCCCATCTTTCTTTGGCACATGTACGATGTTGGCTAACCATGTCGGGTATTCAACCACCCGGAGAACCCTGGTGTTGATCTGCTTGGTGACCTCTTCTTTGATTTTCAAGCTCATGTCTGATTTGAACTTCCTGAGCTTTTGCTTCACTGGTGGGCATGTCGGATCGGTTGGCAACTTGTGGGACATAATAGATGTACTGAGGCCAGTCATGTCAGGCGAATATGTCCTCATATTCTCTTAAAAACTATGTATATTCCTCCTTTTCTAATGGCGACAAAAGAACGCTGATGTGTGTTTCTTTGACGTTCTCTGCGTTTCCCAGGTTGACAACCTCAGTCTCGTCCAAGTTAGGCTTAGGTCTGTTCTCAAAGTTCTCAACCTCTTTCACAATATCCTCAGGTATATCATCTGCATCTGAATCGGAATCCATTTGTTGCGTTGCCTCGTTGCATGTCACAGTCGTCGGTTCATCAAGATAAGTAATAGTGATGCTGTGTAAACAAAGTAATGGGGAGGAAAACAGTAGCAAGTAAATATATGATTTATATAGAAATTGCAAATGCTTTGATAAATTGAATAATCATTTGAATATAGGAGCTCTTTCTTGCAGAAATTAAAAATGCGAAAAGGAAGAGTTTTTAAAAAAAAAAATAAGTAAGCTGTAAATAAATTCTTGTTTTGTTAGCCTTGCTACCCCGAGGCTCGACGGTCTTTGGTCGTCTTGACAAACCAATTCTTGAGATATGATCCTCTGCTCACGACCTGTATGGAAGGGCCTTCCTCCCCCTTCAAGAATGACACAACAGTCCATGTCCTCATCGTCCAAAAATAAACCCCTCATTTCTGCTAACGCTTCCTCTTTGTCCGTACTGTAGATGATATCAACTTGCTGGAAAGTTTGTTCTAAGTGAGGTATTGGCTGCTCCAATGAGTAGTAGGGATTGCGCCATGGTGACGACCAATCCTTGAATTCCTTCCAACTGTACTCATACCCTAGCCCGAAAGAGGTACCGTGCTTCTTGAGTGTTATTGGCTACATCTGAACCACCATTGGGTTGAGAGTAATTGCGGGCTTCTTTGGATCTCCCTCTGAAATCAGCCCAATTGATCCCTCAGGATCCCAATAATCATCTTCTTCAATCATATGGACACCACCTTTATGGTCTGGCAACGAATTATTGTGAACATTAGGAACAAGGTCCTTGGCTACAATGATCTTGTTGTCTGTGAGGGTTTGTATCTTGTCTTTCAAGAAACGACATTCCTCGATGGTGTGTCCCTTCATGCTGGAGTGGTAAGCACATGATTTGTTTGGGTTGATCCACTGAGAAGGGTTCTCAGGGGTGGCAACAGGAATGGGTGTGACGTAACCGGTGGCTTTGAGTCTTTCATATAGTTGATCAATGGGCTTGGCTATGGCAGTGTACTGTTTTGGAAGGCGATGGTCGAAGTTAGGGCGAGGTCTTGGGAAGTTTTGGCGAGTAGGTGGTGATTGGTAGTGAGAAGGTTGGGAATTGTAGGTGTTGTAAACGAGGGCTGGTTAGGAGTATCTGGGCGAGGTAGGCTGATATGTGTGTGAGGGTGCTTGGTATTGAGGTCAAGGTGCTTGGCAACTTGGAGCTGGTTGGTATGTGAATGAGGGTGTTGAATATACTTGGTATATGGGTGGGGACTTGGCCTGTTGTGCAACCATCACGGCTCCCACATCCTTCCTTTTGGACACACCACCAGACTGTAGAGCCTTATTAGTAGCATGTAAAGCTTTAAAGTTGGTAACCATACCGCTTTTGATGCCTTCTTCGATTCGCTCTCCCAGTTTGATGATGTCAGAGAACTTGTGACCTTCGACCATCATCAGCCGTTCGTAATATTGAGGATCCTGAGCTCGTACAAAGAACTTCTTCATTTCTTCCTCTTCTAAGGCTGGCCTAACCTTGGCAGCTTCTGACCTCCAACGAGTAGCATACTCGCGAAAGGTCTCCGTTGGATTCTTCTTCAAATTCTGGATGTAGAATACATCCGGAGCATTCTTCGTGTTGAATATGAATCAATTGAAGTCTGTTTCCATGCTTATCCAGTTATTCCATTTCTTTGGATCCTGGCCGATGTACCAGGACAGTGCATCTCCTTTCAAACTCCTCATGAAGAGTTTCATGCGGATTCTTTCATCTTTTCCCACGCCAACCAATTTGTCGCAGTAAGTTCTCAAATGGACTCTTGGATCACCAGTACCATTGAACATCTCTAACTTAGGAGGTTTGTACCCCTCGAGCAGTTCGACATTAGGCTGTATGCAAAGATCTTCATAGTTCAGCCCCTCAATCCCTCTAACTCCTTCGACACCCTGAACTCGATTGGTCAACTTCTTGAGTTCCTCGGCCAAATTCCTGATGAGCCTATCCTTATCGTCAGACTCAGGGTTATGTGGTGTGGAATGAGCCACGGTTTCCACATAAATGGGATTATTGTAGGCCTGGAAGTGGTCTTTTGTCTGATCCTGGAGAGGTGGAGTGTTATGGTGACAGCCATTGCATTGTGCTGGCGGGACTTGGTCTTTGGGGTGATTCGGTTGTTTAGGGGTGTTTTGTGGTAAAATGGGGTTTGCAGCATTTGGGAAGTGGACATATGGAACATTGAGGGAAAGTGATAGGTGAGCCAAATTCTTGACTTGGTCAAGTTCCTCTTAGAACTTCAACAGCTTCTTCTCCAGTGGAGACATACCCTTTTGCAGAACCTGAATACCCCGACCATCAACGATCTCAACCTGTTCATCCATGTTGTCTTTCTGACGCCGCTTGCCTCTGCCATCTTAGTTTTACCCTTGCTTTTTCCTTTGGGAGGACTAGAAGGAGGAGTAGGAGGAGGGTCCTTTGATCTTGTGCGGTAGGCGGATGATGCCAGAATGCATGAACCAACCTTTGGGGAGGGGAATAATAAATAAATAAAACTAAAAACGAAAAAGTAATGAAGTTAGTGAGGATCATAAAAGAAATATTGCAGTATTTAAACACATAAGGCGGAAATGTAAAGCATGTCCTAAGTTGGGGACCTCTTTGTGCCCGAGGTGGGCCTAAATGCCTCATTTTATTGATAATAAAATATAAAAATCCAACACAACCCTAAGAAATGCAAAAAATATAAAATGTCACTAATGGCCAGGGGCCTTATTACATCAGAAGGCAAAGTAAAGACAATCCTAACTACTTGGTCCCAGAAGGACCTTCCCCAGACTCGGCATCTCTGCTCGCATTGATCAGCGTCCCCATCTTGCGGAGTCCCAGCAGAAAGTAGGTCATGGATAGAATTTCTCCTTCGGCTTCCTCGGTCTTTTGACAGGTCTCGATCCTCCTAATGAACTTCTCCTCTAAGTCGACTATGCCTCGCTCCAAGCGTGCTAGCCTCTGGGTGGAGGTGATGGCCATGTCTTTCCATTTCTTTATCAACTTCTTGTTAGCCTCAGGTATTTTGTGATGATCTTCTTCACAATCACAGAGCCTCTTGCGCAACTGGTTGAGTCTAGTCATTGCCTCAACCCTTTCATCTATGACCCTGTGGCCTTGAGCAAACCCTGGCTCGATACTTCCACCCCGGTTGTCTTCCAACCATCCCATTATAAGGAGAGTAACCATCATGATACCTGTCGGGTTCAATAGTGTCCTTTTCTAACCGGATCCTGCAGTGCCACAAATGCTGAGCTTGGCACTTGTGAGGGGTGCCGTCGTTTTGGAAATCTGCCCTGAGATGACTCATCTTCTCGACCCTTGGTACCACTTGCTTCCTTCCTGCCTGCCTCATGACTCGGATCGGGAGGTAAGGATACGTCCCTCTTAGACACATCAATAACAGAAATGGGGTGTCTCGAGTTCGGATGATGAACTCGTCAGTTGGGAACCACTCAAAAATCCACTGAATCTGATCCCCGGTCAGGTTCCCTTACAACTCGGCCCATCCATTGGCGTTTTCCGGCTGAGCAAACATGTCGGGAAATGTAGTTCATACGCTTTGGATGATGGAAATCAATATGATCATCCCAAACTCTCCTATGGATGTCCTGACAGTAGTCGCCCTTTTGCAAATGCTCAGTGAGCCACAGTTGGAGTAACAGATTTCAACCCTCCAAATGTTTTTCCCCTCATTGACACTTTTCTAAGGCTCGGTACATGTCATTAATGATGATTGGCACGATACTGAAGTCCTGCCCGTCAACCCCTTCCATCAGAGTCTTGGTAACCATAGCCAACATGGTGTGGATTCTTTCTTTCTTTATCGGGAACACCATCAGACCCAAGAAGCATACTATAAAGACGAATACTCGGCGTGAATGTGCCCCAGAGAAGTAAGGGCGAACTCTTCCGATAAGTGCGGTAAGACTGGCTACGACCATACCTCTCGTACAAATAGTCAAAGGGGATGTACGAGTCTTCCAAGTAGACCAAGTCTGGATTTTTCTTTAGCCCCATCATCTTGAGAAAACCTCGGCCTGTACGATTTTCAGGCATCAATAACCCCGGAGACTCCCAAGCTAAACCGGCTAACCCTCCTATTTCCTCTAGCAATGGTGTCATCTCATTGTTTCCAAAGAAAAAGACCGACCGATCACAGTACCATAACAGGGTAGCAACTTCTATCATCATGTTGTTAGGCTGAATGTCCAGAAGAGAGGGCAGGTTGCCCAAGTATTTTCTGACGACTGTTTTGTCACTGGAGTGAAGATCCTCCCACCAGTTTAGTAATTTGGGGTGGATATTGGTGACCATGCAGAATCTGGGGACCTCGTGCCTCATTTATGCAAAACAGACAAGTTAGGCCCTTACCCCCACCAGACTCGACTATTTAACATCAATAATTAACATGAGCATTTAATTCTCCAAATAAATGCACAGAACGTGAAGGCATCCGTTTGGGTTCCAGGGAAACCTAATGGACTTTGGACAAGGCTATCTTAAAGGCTGTTGTGTGGACAACACGTTAGCCTGACTAGGTTTGACCATGATGTATGCAACATACAATAGAGTAATGTTTCTATGGGGTTTTAGACCGGTACCCTTGAGCGGACAACTCAAGAGGGAAGGCACGAAACTGTCGACTGCACCGTTGATCGACTAGTTTTACCGCAAATACGCCTTTCCGAATTTAGGGGTAGTAATATTGGAATAGTGCAACCATTCGTTGTAAGCGTTTCTATAGGATTTTTTTTTGCACGAGTGGAATATGAATGCGGAGCATGATATGCAATAAATAACATTTAAACAAGTAGGCATGTATTTTCACATTGAGGAAAGCGGTAAAGAAAGGAAATACGACAGTTATAATTGAAAGCAATTACTAAGAAAACATGAAGATACGTCAGTTATGTTCAGGCGAAATAAATACTTGCGAAATTAAACAGTCAACAACATATAACGGGAATAGGAAAGGGCATAAACATTTAAACAGAAATTGAAAGGTCCAAATTCACAAGACAACCTGTAATGGTGTAAGCCTAGGGAATATCCCCAGCAGAGTCGCCATGCTGTCGCGCCCCCCTTTTTCCTCACACGGGTCAAGTGCAGGGAGATCGGGTTCATGACATTCTGGACAAATCCTTAAAGGAAGAGGTTTAAGGAAGTGTCTCCACCTAACGATTTTGTGGTGCGTTAGGGCACCTAGAATAGATAACTCATGAACTAGTTTGCATTACCAGAGATTGGGTAAGGGCTTGAAGTTATCCTAAGGGGAAGGTGTTAGGCACCCCTCAAGATCCACAACTGTGGGTCCCAACCTAGAAGTTTTGTGAATTTGACGGTAAACAAATAGCAAGTAAGGTTCATATAAGAGGGGATTTCAAACAAGTATGAAAATCTTTAAAGGGTTTTCGAGAAAAACATCAGAGTAAAACATTTGAAAAGACTTGTCCTATGTATAAAGTAATACGGATCACATCAATGAAATACCCGGTAATCACTCCTCAAAGAGGGGCTACACGTGGTATTAGTGCACCAGTCATCATATCCGTATTCTACCCTTCCCACCCCGTAGAGGTTATTTAAAGAAGCGCGTGCTGGTCACGAAGGCTTATTGCGTGCTATTACCCGTCCCGTTTAAGTCCCAGAGGGTGTTTAGGACTATTAAATCCTACAAGGTGAGTACTAGGTTGAACCCCTAGGTTTAAAGGATAATTCTAAGCGACATATAAAACAATTAGGACTATAAATATGGCAACACATAAGGGAAAATAAGAGGCTCACAGATTCCTCCACAGGTAAACACATAAATAACACGTCTCAAACACAACCAAGGTCTCAAAGGCAGTATTTAAAACAGGAGTTTTAAGTTAGAAAAACAGTAGGTTTCAGAAGTTTAACAAAGGACTGATAAAGCAGGGAATTTAAAGGACATAATAGTTTTGAGAAGAGGAATTGATTGGAAATCCAGTAATTTAAAGACAGTAGTAGGATTTAACAGTGATGAAGTTTTCAGTAAGAAAATGGATGAATAACTTTTTAGAAAAACCAGTAATCAAAAGTAAAGCAAAAATTTAAATAAAGCAGAGTAATTTCCAACAGGAGTGACTCATTTTGAAATAAAGCAAGAACCAGTAGTTTAAAGGAGTTTTAGTAAAAGGAGAATGGGTGCACAATTTCAAGAACCAGTAATTATAAAATAGAGCAAATGTTTAGGAAAAACAGAATGATTTGCATGAACTTCAGGAAAGGAGAATCGTTTTGAAAATCCATCAGTTGCATAAATAGTGACAAACAGCAAGGTTCTAAGGTTTTCAGAAGAGAGTGATTAATTTTAAAGACCGCTTTTAATGCAGGCAAGACATAAAACAATTGATTTTAGTTTTAATAAGTATTAGGCCTAAGGTTTGCCTAGGCGCCCATATATATATAATGATTATGCACACATTGATTATGAGTCCTGAAGCATGATTTCTAGATGCAAAGGCAGAAGCAGTATCATTACAACATATTTTATTACAGTTATTAGCTGTGAACATGATTTCTAAAGTAAATAGGAGTATGGTAGAGATGCTGAAGTAAACAACCTAAACATGGTTTCTAATGCATGGTATGCATGTCCTAAACATTATATTATTGCACACATAGGTAAAGTGAATCTTATGATCATAATTCTACCCATAACTATATTAAACATGCATAGTTCCCTCCCATATTCACTATCCAGCCCCAAGCTTTCTTTACAGATTATTACAGGTCAAAATTAATGAATTACATTACTGAAAGGAAAGTAAGAAGCTACTTCTATAGAGAGCCTTCAATCAGGCCCATATCTCCCAACCTCAATCCTTTCGAGTTTCACAGCCTTACATGGTCTGGGTGCGGCGAAGCTCCCTAGGGCCCTCGTGGGGTTCCTGGCCAATACCAACACCCAGATATAATTACCAAAATTTAACAAGTGCAGTGTGGAATTACCAGCCTCAGTGCATCAAAGTTCAGAGGAACTCATGGGTTCCCTAAGCAATGCTTACATTGAGGGAGTGGAACCTAGGAGTCTAGGAGTAATGTGAAGTGCCAGAAGTGAGTTTGAAAAGAAAAGGAGTTTTGAAAGAGAGTTCATAAACCAGAGAGTTAGTTTGACAAAAACAGTTTTTGAAAAGAGATGAGTAAATAACAATCTCACACAGAATCAAAGATGCACAGCCAAAACACATAGCATTACAACAGGTTCAGACATTACAAGCAGTGGTAATGGGGGATGGGAACAGGTAGAACATTTAATGTTAAATAATCCAGTGAAAGATCTAGGAATGGTTTGGGCATGATCAGAGATTGCTTACTCTGATTAGCCATAAACCAACCATAAAGGAGTCACATAGAGAGGGTCAAGGGATTGGGGTACAACACAATCATGAAAACAGCTAATAGATATACCCAAAAACACACATGACAAGGGAGAGGATAGTATGCTGAGTGTATTCTAATTACAGGTTTCGCAGAAGAACCATAAATTAAAGCAGACTAAGAACAATAAGAACTGAAGCAAGTAGAGAATCATGTTGTTGATGAAGCTTTAAATTTAAAAATAAGACATACCAGTGAAGAGGAAAACAAGCAGAATGAGAGAGCAAGACATGAGCACAATGGTTAGCCTTGGCTTATAGCCGGCTAACAGTAACCAAGAGCAAGGAAGAGTAGCAGAGAACTTTTTGTAAGAAAGAGAGTTTTTAACCACAAGTCCGTGTGTTGATTGTGAAAAGCTAGAACTTTTATATTTGAAAAACGAGTAGCAAAATATGGTAAGAATCACAAAAGCATGGTAATAAAAGAAGTCAGAATCAATCAGTGTAAGAATATTACATGGTTCCCTTAAATTATGGGATTCAAACTTAGTAATGGTAAAGATATATAGCCACATAAGGTTAAATAGAAGTCAGTACGAGACTAAATAAGGAAAGAATCAAAGTAGCATGGTAATCAAGGAACTCGGAATCAATTAACCAGGAAATCAAGACATCTGTTCCCTTAAGTTAAGGGGTTTCAAAATTCACACGGTAAGACCTAGTAACATATAAAATCAGTACATGACTAATAAGGAAGGAGTCAAAGTTTATTAAGTATAGAGAAACCAATTAAGACTAGATTCAGAAAGCCATAATTAAGGAAATAGTTCAGTAAATAGAGCGTCTTAATAAACAAGGTAAGAAATCAATCAATTTAAACAAGTGAGTTAATTAATTTTGAATAGAAATTTAGGGTTTAGAGGAAAGTCTGTCAATCAAACCCCTAAGTAGGGAATTCAGAATCAATCAAAGAAGGAGTCACAATCATATAAATAGGCAGGAATGTCTAGACATAGTAAACCAGCGTTCCAAACAAGTGCTAGTAGAAAGATGCAAATCTGAACAACCCAGATAGTCATAAGCATAATTTAGGCTAAGAACACTAAGTAGAACACATTCAAAGCAATGTAATCACAGAAACTCAAGCAAAGAGAGATGAACAGTCATGCTAATACACAGAACCACATATAGAAGTCTAGGAAAATTAGGCTTTTTAACATAAACGAGATAAAAGCTAGTAAAAGTCATAGAATCAGTTATGATATGCAAAGAATCAACTCAAACACAAAGAAAAACTTAGCTTTAAACAGACATAAAAGGGTTCTGAGAAACCCTAGTTAAACAAAGAAGTAAAACGTTTAAAAAATAAAGATTCTTAAAGATTGAGTCAAGAACAATGTAAAACATAAAGAAACAGGATTGAATCGTTTAAAAAAAATCATAGATCTGAGAGGTTTAGGCAAAATTAGGGTTTCATAAGAGAATCAGAGATAACCGAAAAATCTGCCGTGAAACTCAAAGATCGTGGTGGATACGGCGTGGCCGTGTCAAAACCCCACCGGAGAGGCCGGGAACAACCAAAGCAGGAGCCCCAGGTGCAAGTTGGCATGGCCCAAAACCTCGAGGGCTTTGGATATGAAGTGAGCTAGATGGATGAGACATCATGGAGGCTCGTAGTCGAAAATGGCCAGAGGAACGCGATGGAGTTCCATCGGAGACGAAGAGACAGAAGTCTCTAGGGACTTAGAGAGAGAGAGAGACGAGAGTTAGAGAGATGAGTGGTAGGTGAAGAGTGAGAGACGGGGGGGGGGTGTGGTTAGAATTAATTTAGGAAAATAAATTATGGGCCGTTGATCTAATTTGATCAATAACTCATATTAATTGAAGGGGTTGGGCTGGGTAGAATTTAGGATTTGGGCTGGTTAGAATTAGGTGGGTTGGGGTTAATTGGCTAAGTTTTAAATATGGAGTGTCTAAACGTTAAATACCCAATTAAATAGGATAACTAATTAATTAAAATAGCTAATAATTATATAAAAATGAAATTAAGTTTAAATAGGCGAAATTACAGTAATTAAATAATATAAAATGTAAAGAATGCATAAATTTTGAATTAAAACAACATAAAGAATTCAATTGGGCTATAATTGTAAAATTACTGTAATTTAAATTAAATGAGACCCAATGGATAATTTGTGAAATAATTGAATTCTAATGGACAAAAATGATTAAAAATCTCATACGGAGGTGGGAAACATTTTGAAATTATTTATAACATAACTTATGGATAATTATTTAAATATGAAATATTAAATAAACATGAAGATAATTTAATAAAAATATAGAGAAATAGGAAAAAATACTCCTTATTACAAAGAGTGATTTTGAAAGCATATATGCAAATTTGAAAATAATTTAAGGAAAAATGGGTATCAACAGTACTTAGTTCACATCACAGTTCTAGAGGTCCGTGCAGAGAGAGTTGGGTACTCAGGTTGAGTTGAGCACGACCTTTCACTCTCAGACGGACGGGCAGTTCGAGCGCACTATTCAGATTCTAGAGGACATGTTGCGCGCTTGTGTTATTGACTTTGGGGGTTCATGGGACCAATTTCTGCCACTAGTGGAGTTTGCATATAATGATAGTTATCAGTCGAGTATTCAGATGTCTTCGTATGAGGCTTTGTATGGGAGGAGGTGTAGATCTCTGGTTGGTTGGTTTGAGCCGGGTGAGGTCAGACTCTTGGGTAAGGATTTGACACAAGATGCTTTGGATAAGGTGAAGTTGATTCAGGAGCGATTTCGCACGGCGCAGTCGAGGCAGAAGAGTTATGTGACCTGAAGGTCCGGGATGTATCCTTCATGGCCGGGGAGAAGGTCTTTCTGAAGGTGTCACCCATGAAGGGTGTTATGCGGTTTGGGAAGAGGGGCAAGTTGAGTCCCCGGTTTATTGGGCCTTTTGAGGTGCTTCAGAGGGTTGGAGATGTGGCTTATAGACTTGCCTTGCCACCTGGCTTGTCGAGCGTGCATCTAGTATTTCATGTTTCCATGCTTATGAGGTATATTGGTGACTCATCTCATGTTTTGGACTTTATTTCGGTGCAGCTAGAGGGTGATATGTCTTAGAAGGTGGAGCCAATAGCTATTTTGGGTTGTCAGGTCAGAAGGTTGAGGTCTAAGGATATAGCTTCAGTGAGGTTGCAGTGGAGAAGGCAGTCGGTGGAGGAGGTCACCTGGGAGACCGAGCGGGAGATGCGGAGAAGATACCCCCACCTATTTGAGACTCCAGGTATGTTTCTAGACCTGTTCGAGGACGAATGCTTGTTTAAGAGAGGGAGAATGTAACGACCCAGCCAGTCGTTCGGAGAGCTTAGCCCTGTTCTCCCTTTTCTGCTTCATTCTTGTATGGTTAAGCTCTTTTGTTTACGTTGGGTTGATTGGTTTCGGGTTCAGAGCGGTTGTGATGAGAAATGAGACACTTAGTCTCTTAGGTTGGTGATTTAGTTGGAAAAGTCAACCGAAAGTTGACTTATAGGTAAAGGATCTAGGAATGTGGGTTTTGTGGCTCGGATAGCTTCATTAGGTGATTTGGGACTTAGGAGTGTGTTCGGAATGTCATTCGGAGGTCCGGAGTAGAATTAGGCTTGAATTGGCAAAATTGGATTTTTTGGCGATTTCAGTCGGCAGTGGAAAATTAGCTATCGGGGTTGGAATGGATTTTTGAAAGTTGGAACAGGTTCGTAGGGTCATTTAGGATGTGTGTGCAAATTTTTAGGTCATTCGGACGTGGTTTGGGTGGTTTCGACATCGTTGGCGAATTCCGAAAGATTAGAAACCCTTAGGCTTGAATCGGATTCGATTTGGTGTTTTGATGTTATTTTTAGTGTTCCGAGGGTTCGACAAGGTTGGTATATTGATTTATGACTGTTGGTACCTTTGGTTGAGGCCCCGAGGGGCACGGGATTGATTTCGGAAGGTTGGAAGTTGGAAAAATACAGCAAATGGCTGCTGGTGCAGGCCTTCTGGTGTGGCCGCACCTGCGGATGGGGAGGCGCAGGTGCGAAGGCGCAGGTGCGGAAGAGCTTGCGCAGATGCGGAAAAGTGGAACCTGGTCTGGGAGCGCAGGTGTGGAAGTTGGATCGCACCTGCGGGCCCACAAGTGCATGTAGAGAACCACAGATGCGGAAATTTGGCTTAAATGAGAATCCGCACCTGTAAGGGATTTTCCGCAGATGAGACGCTGCAGGTGCGGGCATGGGGTCGCATGTGCGAGATTGCTGGGCAGAACCTATATAAGGTTTCCTTCGCGAATTTTCGCTCATTTCTTCACCATTTGTGTCGGATTTTGGAGCTTTGAGCTGGGATTTCAAGGGGGAATCAAGTGTAATCAATGAGGTAAGTTACATAGACCTTGTATCTTGTGTTTATGACGATTATTCCATTGTTTGATCATGTTTTTGTGGAGAAATTTGGGAGATTAGGGCTTGAAATTTGAAAGTATAAATTGGAGATTTGAGGGGCCATTTGGGGTCTGATTTTGATGTATTTGGTATGTATGAACTTGTGAGAGCGTAAGGATTTTAGTTTTGTAATTTTTATCGGAATCTGAGACGTGGGCCCAGGGATCGGGTTTGGCCAATTTCGGGTTTGTTGATGTAAATTGGTTATTTTCGAGTGGGCTTTGTTCCTTAAATATATTTTGATGATATGAATCTGTTTTGAATAGATTCGGAGTGCGTTGAGTCCGCGTCGAGGGGCAAAGGCATCGCAGAGTAGTTTTCTTCCGGTTTGAGGTAAGTAACGAACGTAAATCTAGACCTGAGGGTATGAAACCTCGGTATTTATTATTGATTTTATAAGTGAGGTGACACACATGCTAGGTGACGGGCGTGTGGGCGGGCACCGGTAGGGATTGTGACTTGATCCGCCCCGTAGCGACTGCTAAGTCACGTATTTGATTTGAAATCATATGATATTCCGTATTTTAGAGATTTATACTAAGTTTTGGGCTGTATGCCATGTTTGGGGCCTCGTGCCGACCTGTTTGGACCCTCAAGGGTGTTTTTATTACTATTCTTACACTGTTTTTGATAGAAAATATAATCTCAGTCATAATTTATACTTGTTTATTGATTATTCCTGTTTATTACCCTGTTTTCAAACAAATGAAAGATATTTTGGGCTGAGTCCCCGTGATTTGTGGTGAGTTGCCCGAGTGTCTTGTGAGGGTGATGACTGAGTGAGGTCGAGAGCCGGATTGTGAGAACAGTGTTGGATCAGGTTGCGTGCCGCATCAAGATATATATTGGATCGGGCTGCATGCTGAAGCGGTATATATATTGGATCGGGATGCACGCCGCAGCGGTATATATATTGGATCGGGCTACACGCCGCAACGATATATATATTGGATCGGCTGCACGCTGCAACGGTACATATATTGGATCGGGCTGCACGGTGTAGCGGTATATATATTGGATTGGGCTGCATGCCGTATAGATATAGCGCTTGGGCTGAAAGAGCCCCCCTGGAGTCTGTACACCCCTAGTGAGCGCAATCGACTATTTATGGATCGGGCTGCACGCCGCAGCGTTATATATATATATATATATATGGATCGGGCTGCAGGCTGCAACGGTTATTATATGGCACCTATTGAGCGTGAGTGTTGAGTGTGATTGCTGATTAATGAGAGATGAGTCACGAGTGACTGAGAGGCTTTATATTGTGAGTGACACTGTGTCCGAGGGGCTTATTTGCTATGAAAGTACTATTTTCACTCTTCTTTACATTTTGCCTCTAAATGATAAATGTTGAACCAATGTTTTATATGAAATTTGGAAAGGGAAAACTAGAGTTTTATGAAACTTTCGGGACGTAGATCCCTGACTTGATTTATTGATTTCTACTGATGTTTATTATATGAATTTACATGATTTTAAAAGCTCGTCACTGCACTCAAGTCCTTATTTATATTTGTTACTTACTGAGTTGGTGTACTCACGTTACTCCCTGCACCTTGTGTGCAGATCCAGGTGTCCGGATCGAGTGAGATCTGATTATTCTCAGTGGAGCTTGTCGGAGACTGTGAGGTAGCTGCACTGCGTTCGCAGCTCCACCCTTCTCCTTCTTATTTTGTCGCTATTTACATTTTTCCTAGACTTGATGTATTAAGGAAATCGTGTCAGTTACAGTGTTCTATTTAGTTGCTCATGACGGTTGACTCCGAGTTTTGGGATTGATAGGTTATAACCTTCGTTTTATGTTTTGATGATCTAACAAACTTACTGTCAAGAACCAGATAAGAAACCTAATGCACATCCTTAAGAACTTGAAGATCAACAAGTCTCCAGTTGGGGACACAGTTCAACTCTTCAGAGTCAGAGGAACAACAGAGGGAACAAATAGCTACCAGTTCCCGAGGTGATCACATCCTTAAGAGCTTAAAAATCAACAAGTTTCCACTTGGGGACACAGTTCAACTCTTCAGAGTCAAAGGAACAGCAGAGGGAACAGATAGCTACCAGTTCCCGAGGTGACCGCACAAGTCAACTCTTCACATCTGTAAAGTTGCTGCATGCACAAGCTACAGTGCAGAAACAGTGCATCAGTCAACTTTATGGGGAATGATCTTTACCTAACTTGATTACATCATCCAAGTGATGTCAAAAATGAGATATTAACATCAAGCAAAGGAAAAACAAATCACTTGCACATTCAAGAACTCATCAAGCATTCTCTCAAGTCTGTGTCAATCTTGCAAGTGATTTTCAAGGGAATCAAGAACGAAGAACAACATAACCAAGGACTAGTTCCATGTATTGAAGTTATTAAATGTCCTTAGGTTTGTTGAGTCTTTGTTATTTGTTCTTCATTTATAACTTCTACCTAGCTTACTTAGAATCATTTCTGTAGAAGATCATTTGTAAATCATAAACCCTTGTGTTTGTGTCTTGGCTAGAGTTAGTCAAGTTGTAAAGTCTTTGTAATAGACTTATTACAACGTGGCTTGTAATAGGGTGTTACAAGTTAGTGAGAGATTAAGAGGTTAATTCCTATGTTTAAAGTCTTTGTAATAGAGTTATTACAAAGTGTCTTGTAATAGAGTGTTACAAGCTAGTGAGGGATTAAGAGGTTAATTCTTAGGTTGCAATAGGTTGTAATCTAAAGTTGCTCAGTAGTGAAGTTGAAATACTATAAGGGTAGGTCGTGGTTTTTGATCCCGTGAGCTGGGAGTTTTCCACATAAAATTTCCCCGTGTTCTTTATTTACTGCCGATTTACTGTGGGAACAAATAGAGAACCTGGTACTCTATACTGTTTGGTTTTACAGTCTGTTGCTTATAGTGGGAACTGATAGAGAACCTGGTTCTCTATATAGTTTGGTGGACCCTCATATTCTATCAATTGGTATCAAAACGGGTTCTTTCTAAAAGGTTAACACCTAGAAAAAATCCTCATCATGGCTGCTCCACCAAACTTCGAGGAAGGACAATCAACCTATAGATCCCCAAGATTCAACGACCAATACTATGCTTGGTGAAAAACAAGAATTCATGACTTCATTATGGCTGAAGACTCCGAGCTTTGGGACGTGATTTGTGATGGTACCTTTGTCCCTATGAAGGCTGTTAGAGAGGGAACAAAGACTGTTCCAAAGACAAGAAAAGAATACAATGGTGCTGACTGAAAAGCTGTTGAGAAGAATTTCAAGGTGAAGAAGATTCTTGTGTGTGGTATTGGACCAGACGAGTATAATCGTATCTCGGCATATGAATCTTCCAAGTAAATATGGGAGGCTCTTCAAACGGCTCACGAAGAGACTACTCAGGTAAAGCATTCCAAAATAGATATGTTGACAACTGAGTATGAAATCTTTAAAATGAAAGAGGATGAGTCCATTCAAGATATGCATACCCGCTTCACCTCCATAATCAATGAGCTTCATCCACTAGGTGAAATCATTCCAACCAACAAGCTGGTCCGGAAGATACTTAGTGTTCTACCAGGTTCCTGGAAGAGCAAGGTTAATGCTATCACTGAAGCCAAAGACCTGTAGAAGCTGACTATTGACGAGCTTATTGGAAATCTCAAAACTTATGAGATGAAGAGAAAGAAGGATATCAAAATAAGAGAGCCCAGAAAGGAGAAGAACCTGGTTCTCAAGGCTGCCAACAAGGATTCAAGTGGTGATGAATCCGACATGGAGTATCTCACCCAAAGATTCCAAAAGATGATTCGAAAAAATGGGAGGATTCCAAAGAAAGGAAGTTTCAGCAGGAATTTCAAAGGAAATAATTGTTGTCATAAGTGTGGAAAGCCTGGACACTTCATTAAAGACTGTCCTCTTCATAAGCAGGATCATTACAAATCCAACACTGAAAGGGTGGATGAGAGGAACCAGGTTCCTGACAAAAGATTCAAAAGAAAAGACGCTAACAACATTATGAAATAGGTTCTTGCTGCATGGGGAGAATCTTCCAGCGAATCCAAAGAAGATGATGGGCAAGGTGACAGCTCCATGATGGTAGTGGAAAGTGAAGCAACTAAGTATGACTCTGTTTTTCCCTGGATGGCACAGTCTGATGATGATGGAGATGACGACGATGATGATGAGGTAAACCTTCTGGATGTTTAAAGAAATTTGAAATCCTATTCTCAAAAGAAGCTTATATCCTTAGCTAATGTTTTAATTGATGCATATCACAATCTCATCAATGACAAAAATGATCTAACCTCGGAACTAGGAGAAATAGAACACGAGAGAGATAATCTAGTGGTGGTTATGGATGATCTAAAAGAGACCACTGAGAGTTTAAAAAGGGGAAATGATATCTTGACTGAGAGATTTGCAAACATAGAGCATGAGAGAGATGGCCTATTGGTAGTAGTTGTAGACGTAAAGGAAATAATTGAAGAACTAAGAAAGGAAAATAGGCCTGTGAGCACTCAAAAGGGAAAGGAAGTTGCAAGTGAGGCACACCTTAGGATTGAAAATAAGCTAAAATCAGTAAAATCTAGTCTGTGTGCGAGCTTGAGCAAAATAGACAACTTCAGGTAGATCTATGCAGAGTGAAGAGTGATCTTGAAAAATCACTTAAGTGGACCTGGTCCTCTGATGCTATCACTGCCTTGTACATAAACAATGGGGGAAACAGGCAGGGAATCGGGTTCCAAAGGGAAAAGACTCCCTACAACCCTCATAGCAAGTACGTTACTATACCTGACAATTAGTTTTGCACTGTGTGGAAACACTGGGCACTTTAAAAAAAATATTAAGGCCAGAATTCAGTCTCAACAGAAAAACAAAGTTTTTTCTGAAAAAGGAACTGCTGCTAGGGAACCTGGTCCTTCACCTAAAAAACGTATAATGCTTTCTTGGACCAAAAGAGCCCTCATCCACCCCTTTACTCATTACAAGGGACCCAAACTTGTTTGGGTTCCTAAATCTAACCCTTGATTTCCTTGAGTAGGGAACAATGAAAGGGAGCAGTCAACAGTGGCACATGGATAGCGGCTGCTCGAAGCAAATGAAAGGAAGTACAGATGATTTCCTTTCACTGAAGGCCCTGTAGGGAGGGAGTGTTTCCTTTGAAATGGCAAGAAAGGATACATTCTGGGAGTTAGAAGGATCCGGAAGTATCTTTCCCACTCTATTGAAAATGCGTACTACGTGGAGGGGTTGAAGTATAGCTTGCTGAGTATTTCCCAAATCTGTGACAAGGGTAACAAAGTGGAATTTGTATCTAAAATATGCACAGTCACAAATCTTGTGACTGGTAAAGTGATGTTAGTGGCCAAAAGATACAAAAACATCTATGTTGCTAAACTTTGAGTCCTTGCAAAATATTAGTTGTCTGAGTGCTGCTGATGATAATGCTGAGCTATGGCACAGAAGGCTGGGTCATGCAAGTTTCACGCTGCTGAACAAATTGGTCAAGAAGGACCTGGTTTGTGGTCTGCCCAATTCAAGCTTCAAGGATCACAGGGTGTATGATGCATGTGTAAAAGGAAATCAAGCCAGATCCTCTTTCAATCCCAAAAAGGAAGTTAGCATCTCAAGGCCACTTGATCTCCTCCATATAGATCTATGTGGACCTATGAGGGTGCCAAGCAGAGGAGGAAAGAGGTACATATTTTCGTCATTGTGGATGACTACTCCAGATTTACACAGACCTTGTTCCTCAAAACTAAAGATGATACTTCACCCGACATAGAGAAACCTGTTCCTCAATCACAATATCTGAAGCAGAAAATAGAGTTGTGGATGCTGTACATGGAACTCCAGCTGCTGAGGAATTCAAACCAGATCAAAGACAAAAAACTCACTTGCCTTCTCAGCCTTTCTCTCTCAAATAGAGCCCAAGAATATCAAGGAAGTATTGAAAGATGCAGACTGAATTTGAGAGGAACAGTGTGTGGAACCTGGTTCGACGACCTGCTGAAAGAACTATTATAGGAACCAGGTCGGTATTCAGAAACAAACTTGATGAATTTGGAAGCATGTTTTTAAATTCGACAAGGCTTTGTATGGGTTAAAGCAGGCTCCCCATTCTTGGTATGAAAGGTTGTCAAAAGTCCTTATAGAAAATGGCTTTACATGAGGGAAAATTGACAACACCCTTTTTCTGAAGAAACGAGGAAGTAACCTGCTCATTGTGCAGATCTATGTTGATGACATCATCTTTGGAACAATAGTTGAATCTCATCTGAAAGCTACCAAGAGAATCCTAAGATATCCCATAGGGATGCAGGACCTGGTTCTCTACTATCCCTCAAGAGATAACCTTGACTTAATAGGGTATATTGATGCTGACTATGCTGGGTATCTGGTGGATAGGAAAAGCACTTCTGGCATGGCAATTTTTCTTGGGTTCATTTTTGATTTCATGGGGTACAACAAACACAAAACTCAATGACCCTCTCTACCGCAGAAGCTGAATATGTGGCTGATGCATCTTGTTGTGCTCAACTCTTATGGATTAAACAACAGCTGGAAGATTTTGGTGTGTTCTTCGAGTGCGTGCCCATACTATGTGACAATACCAGTGCACTCAACATGGCCAAGAATTCAGTTCAACACAAGAGAACAAAGAATATTGATGTGCAACATCATTTTCTCAGAGACAATGTTGAGAAATGACACATATGCATGAAGTTCTACAACACAGAAGATCAAATTGCAGATATCTTCACCAAAGTACTGAGCACGAGCATTTTGAAAAGAATCGCTTGGCACTAGGGCTGATGAAATCAAGCTGACCCGGTCCTTCGATGATTGGCTACGGAAGAAATGTACAGGTAAAATAGCTAAAAAGTGTTTTTTGGAAAAGTCTAACTCATCTCTATACCGTTACAGGTAGACACACATGACGATTACAGAGCAAACAAGTAGCTAATGCATTGCACATTGGTCAAAGGATGAGGCTTACATTTGCAAAATGTCAGGGAACCTAGTTCCTTTGACACAGGTTAGTAGTTCCTTTTTTCTCTCATGCACAATCTTTTAAACAGCTGAAATGATGCCACGTCATTAAATTGTCAGTTTCTCTCTTTCCCACTTTTTAAACCCAAGCGTCTCATCTGAAGCGACCCGACTACCCAAAATTGATACCCATTCCTAACAGGTTCCTCACCCCTATTAAATAACTCCTCTCACAGTCACTTTCATAACTGTTCACATTCCACCATGTTTGAAAATCATTTACAAGAACAGGAAGCTAAAGAAAATATGCTGTCAATAGCTGCTAAGGGAAATCTGGTTGGAGGTTATGAGGTTGTATCTAAGTCTCAGGGGGGAAGGAAATGGTGCAGAGGTCAAGGGTAGGGAACTGGTGCCTGTCGAAACTTTGGCACTTGAAAGTACTACTGGGAAACCAATTAAGGGACTTGATCCCTTCGCCCAAGAGGAGCCCTCTACTTCCACTTAGGATAAAACCCCTGGTTCTCCACAAGAATCCCAGGTCAGATGAGGCGCCGCAGGTGCGGGCATGGGGTCGGAGGTGCGAGATTGCTGTGCAGAACCTATATAAGGTTGCCTTCGCGAATTTTTGCTCATTTCTTCACCATTTGTGTCGGATTTTGGATCTTTGAGATGGGATTTAAAGGGGGAATCAAGTGTAATCAGTGAGGTAAGTTACATAGACCTTGTATCTTGTGTTTATGACGATTATTCCATTGTTTGATCATGTTTTTGTGGAGAAATTTGGGAGATTAGGGCTTGAAATTTGAAAGTATAGATTGGGGATTTGAGGGGCCATTTGGGGTCCGATTTTGATGTATTTGGTATGTATGAACTTGTGAGAGCATAAGAATTTTAGTTTTGTAATTTTTATCGGAATCTGAGACGTGGGCCCAGGGATCGGGTTTAGCCAATTTCGGGTTTGTTGATGTAAATTGGTTATTTTCGAGTGGGCTTTGTTCCTTAAATATATTTTGATGATATGAATCTGTTTTGAATAGATTTGGAGTGCGTTGAGTCCGAGTCGAGGGGAAAAGGCATCGCAGAGTAGTTTTCTTCCGGTTTGAGGTAAGTAACGAACGTAAATCTAGACCTGAAGGTATGAAACCTCGGTATTTATTACTGATTTGATAAGTGAGGTGACACACATGCTAGGTGACGGGCGTGTGGGCAGGCACCGGTAGGGATTATGACTTGATCCGTCCCGTAGCGACTGCTAAGTCGCGTATTTGATTTGAAATCATATGATATTCTGTGGGGCCTCATGCCGACCTGTTTGGACCCTCAAGGGTGTTTTTATTACTATTCTTACACTGTTTTTGATAGAAAATATAATCTCAGCCATAATTTATACTTGTTCATTGATTATTCCTGTTTATCACCCTGTTTTCAAACAAATGAAAGATATTTTGGGCTGAGCCCCCGTGATTTGTGGTGAGTTGCCCGAGTGGCTTGTGAGGGTGATGAGTGAGTGAGGTCGAGAGCCGGATTGTGAGAACAGTGTTGGATCAGGTTGCGTGCCGCATCAAGATATATATTGGATCGGGCTGCATGCTGAAGCGGTATATATATTGGATCGGGCTGCACGTCACAGCGGTATATATATTGGATCGGGCTGCACGCCGCAGCGATATATATATTGGATCGGATGCACGCTGCAATGGTATATATATTGGATCGGGCTGCACGGCGTAGCGATATATATATTGGATCGGGCTGCATGCCGCATAGATATATCGCTTGGGATGAAGGAGCCCCTCCGGAGTCTGTACACCCCTAGTGAGCGCAGTCGACTATTTATCGATCGGGCTGCATGCCGCAGCGTTATATATATATATATATATATATATATATATATATATATATATATATATATATATATATATATATATATATATATATATATATATGGATCGGGCTGCAGGCTGCAGGCTGCAACGGTTATTATATGGCACCTATTGAGCGTGAGTGTTGAGTGTGAGTGCTGATTAATGAGAGATGAGTCACGAGTGACTGAGAGGCTTGCCCGAGAGGCTTTATATTGTGAGTGACACTGTGTCCGAGGGGCTTATTTGCTATGAAAGTACTATTTTCACTCTTCTTTACATTTTGCCTCTAAATGATAAATGTTGAACCAATGTTTTATATGAAATTTGGAAAGGGAAAACTAGAGTTTTACAAAACTTTCGGGACGTAGATCCCTGACTTGATTTGTTAATTTCCAATGATGTTTGTTATATGACTTTACATGATTTTAAAAGCTCGTCACTGCACTCAAGTCCTTATTTATATTTGTTACTTACTGAGTTGGTGTACTCACGTTACTCCCTGCACCTTGTGTGCAGATCTAGGTGTCCGGATCGAGTGAGATCTGATTATTCTCAGTGGAGCTTGTTGGAGACTGTGAGGTAGTTGCACGGCGTTCACAGCTCCACCCTTCTCCTTCTTATTTTGTCGCTATTTACATTTTTCCTAGACTTGATGTATTAAGGAAATCGTGTCAGTTACAATGTTCTATTTAGTTGCTCATGACGGTTGACTCCGAGTTTTGGGATTGATAGGTTATAAGTACCTTCGTTTTATGTTTTGATGATCTAACAAACTTACTGTCAAGAACCAGATAAGGAACCTGATGCACATCCTTAAGAACTTGAAGATCAACAAGTCTCCAGTTGGGGACACAATTCAACTTTTCAGAGGCAAAAGAACAATAGAGGGAACAGATAACTACCAGTTCCCGAGGTGATCATATCCTTAAGAGCTTAAAAATTAACAAATCTCCAGTTGGGGACACAGTTCAAATCTTCAGAGTCAAAGGAACAGCAGAGGAAACAAATAGCTACCAGTTCCCGAGGTGACCGCACAAGTCAACTCTTCACAGTTGTAAAGTTGCTGCCTGCACAAATTATAGTGTAGAAAAGTGCAGCAGTCAACTTTATGGGTAATGCTCTTTACCTAACCTGCTTACATCATCCAAGTGAGGTCACAAATGAGATATTAATATCAAGCGAAGGAAAAACAAATCTCTTGCACATTCAAGAACTCATCAGGCATTCTCTCAAGTCTGTGTCAATCTTGCAAGTGATTCTCAAGGTCATCAAGAATGAAGAACAACATAACCAAGGACCAGTTCCATGTATTGAAGTTATTACATGTCCTTAGGTTTGTTGAGTCTTTGTTATTTTTTCTTCATTTGTAACTTCTACCCAGCTTACTTAGAAGCATGTCTGTAGAAGATCATTTGTAAATCATAAACCCTTGTGTTTGTGTCTTGGTTAGTGTTAGTCAAGTTGTAAAGTCTTTGTAATAGAGTTATTACAAAGTGTCTTGTAATAGAGTGTTACAAGTTAGTGAGGGATTAAGAGGTTAATTCCTAAGTTGTAATAGGTTGTAATCTAAAGTTGCTCAGTAGTGAAATTGAAACCCTACAAGGGTAGGTCGTGGTTTTTGATCTCGTGAGCTGGGAGTTTTCCACGTAAAATTCCCCCGTGTTCTTTATTTACTGCCGATTTACTATGGGAAAAAATAGAGAACCTGGTACCCTATACTGCTTGGTTTTACAGTCTGTTGCTTACGGTGGGAACTAATAGAGAACCCGGTTCTCTATATAGTTTTATGGACCCTCATATTCTATCAGGGGTTATTATACAAATGTTTCATTAATTATTCGCATTTGTGAAATACTAAACGTGGAAGATTTTTGATAAAATGCATTATTAATTTAAATGAAAAGTTCCTTATATTATGTTCAGTAAATTGGCTAGCCTAGTACCACGATAGATGCCATCACGGTCAATGTAGATTTGGGGTCGTGACACCCTCACTGGACACCACGTTCCCCAAGAATGCTACTGAACTAAGCCAAAATTCACACTTGGAGAACTTTGCATAGAGATTCTCCTCCATGAATCCCTATAATACCATCCTCAAATGCTGAATATGCTTCTCCTATCTATGTGAGTACGCCAGGATGCCATCAATGAATAAAATAACGAAGTGGTACAAATACGGCTGGAATACAATGTTAATCAAATACATGAACGCTGTTGGGGCATTGGTCAGCTCAAAAGACATCAAAGATCACAACAGGAAGATCCACTTCACTCCACAACTAAACTATATGAGAGGTCCTTCAATACACTCACAACTAGAGGCCATATGCCAACTCAAGACAGAAGTCAAATACTCAATAATTCTTGCTACATCTCCAGCCAATTATTTTGTCACAATCAAACAATCTGAACACATCTCACCATCAAATCACACTCACCACATAGTCATCTAGTCACAAAGTCTCATCAATAAGGGCACAAACGGACTATAATTCTCCAAATGCACTTGCTCACACAATCAAATTCTCATCACTCAAGCAACAGACAAAACCCGGACTCAAGTCCTCCAGACTGGCCCATTATCAACATTCTAAAATCACATTTCACACCTAACCCATGGAAATCACAAGTCGTCGATGCACAACTGATACCGAGCGCTCACGTGCGCATTCGAATACATGAATGGAATTCAAAGAGTTACGTTTTTGGCTGAATAAATGGATTCACGCGACAAGAATTCAAAAATATGAGATTTTTCCTAAGGGTTCTGCAGCCTCTCGAAGATAAGTACAGACGTCTCCGTACCGATCCGCAAGACTCTACTAAACCTGCTCATGACTCGTGAGACTTATGTAACCTAGGCTCTAATACCAACTTGTCACGATCCAAAAACCAACCCGGTCGTGATGGCGCCTATCAAGGAGCTAGGCAAGCCTTCACTCTTCATGAATTCGATTTATATCATAAAAATATTTAAATATTAACAATTTTCATCAAAGGAAAATCGGATGCACAAACAGAATACACAAAGAAAGATAGGGAAGGAGAAAGGCGGGTATGCAATCTCCAAGCAACTACCTCACTCTCTCCGAAGATGAACCGCATCAAATGATCAACTGGCACTAGCGTGACCTAGGATACCTGAATCTTCACACAAGATGCAGGGGGTAGCGTGAGTACACCAACTCAGTAAGTAACAAGCCCAAATTGTGGGCTGAGAGGTAGTGACAGACTAGACCTTCACATTTATGACAGAATCAATACACTGGAATTTAGACATGCATACAGTTAACTAGACACCTCAAAGTGATAAGATAATTACAATTCCGAACAGTTTAACATATATAACTCAACGTATTCTACATGCCAATGCATCGCCAGTATGAAATGCACAAGGTACTTCCACTCTCAAATACTCGTCCACGCAGTATTGTATATGGCTCGCATGGCCCAGGGAAGATCCATCCCAGAATATATACACATCAGACAGAAGTCACTCAGTACTGAGGAAGGCCAATTCAGCCCTATAGAGAAGATCCATCTCCAACTAATGATACACCTAACAACCACTCGGTACTGTATATGGATCAACGACCCAAGGAAGATCCATCCCAGGAGGGGCTCCTACAGCCCAAGTGCTATCATAAGCCAGATCTAGGCATAATTAATATAACATGCTGCAGCGCACAACCCGATCCCATATCTGTCACTCAATATCAGGCTCTCGGCCTCACTCAGTCATTACTCTTAAGTCTCGCTCACATGGGCTCACAATGCATGAACTAGCCCGAATCAATGATGTAATGTGAAAAACAATAATTACCGAGACTGAGACATGATATGATATGCAATGACATGACTGAGTATATAATATCAATGAAATACATGAGATGACAACAATAAACGACTACTCGGGTCTCAACAACATCGACGTGAAGCCTTAACTTAATATCTAGCATGATTTCTAGCATGTTCACATCAGTCACATTGACAGAAGCACATATATCAACAAGAAAGAACCAATAAACGGTGCCATGGAATGAACCAGGTCACAAGTCTCGCGGTGCACACCCGCACGCCCGTCACTTGGCATATGCGTCACCCAATTCTAATCACATAACATGTAGTTCGGGGTTTTGAACCCTTATAACCAAGTTTGGAAGCGTTACTTACCTCAAAGCGGACGAAAATCTACTCTGTGATGACCTTGCCGCTCGACTCGGCCTCAAATCACCCCGAATCTATCCAAAATCAGTATCATATCATTAATAAATGTAAAGGAACGAAGCCTCCATCAAAATTTTCAAATTACATCACAAATCACGAATTTGGCCAAACCCGACCCCGGACCCACGTCTCAGAATCCGACAAAAATTACAAAACTGAAATCCTTATTCACTCACGAGTCTATACATATCAAGTTTATCAAAATCCGATCACATATGACCCCTCAAATCCCCAAATCAAACCTCCAAATTTCCAAGCCCTAACCCCTCAATTTTTACCATTAAATCCCACAAATTTCATGCTTAATTAACTGAAAATTACCATAGAATCGAGTATTAGGCTCAAGTAACTTACCTCACTGATAATCCTTGAATCTTTCCTAAAAAATCACCCCAAAAGCTCCAAACCCGTCTTAGAAAATGGAGGAAATAAGAAAAATTCGCGAAGTGCAACTTATATAGGCTCTTCCAGAGATTCCGCCCCTGCAGACACTATTCTCGCACCTGCAGACTCACACCTACGGTCCCAGGTGCGCATCTGCGGAACTCACTTACGCCCAACTTCGCACCTGCGGTCGCCCCTTCGCACCTGCGGGCTCGCAGGTGTGTCCCTTTCTCCGCTTCTGCGATAAAGCTCCAGGCCTCCAATAATTGCACTTGTGACTCGCTTCCGCACCTGCGGTCCCCTATCCGCAGGTGCGGCCACACCAGAACAACAACTACAGCTGCTCAAATCAAGTTCCAATCTTACCGTTAACCATCCGAATTCATCCCGAGGCCCCCGAGACATCAACCAAAAATGTCAACAAGTCATATACCACTATTCAAACTTATTTCAAGCTTCGGTACACACCAAACAACATCAAAACATCAAATCAACCCGAAGTTCAAGCCTAAGAATCTCTAACTTCCGATATTCGCCAACAATGCCGAAACCAAACAAACTACGTCCGAATGACCTGAAATTTTACACACACATCACAAATGACATTACAAACCTACTCCAACTTCTGAAATTACCCCGATAGCTAATTTTCCACTACCGACCGGAAATCACCAAAAATCCAATATCGCCAATTCAAGCCTAATTCTACCACGGACCTCCGAATAATATTCCGAACACGCTCCTAAGTCCCAAATCACCTAACGAAGCTATCCGAACTATAACAACTAAATTCAGAGATCATTTACTTATAAGTCAACTTCCGATTGACTTTTCCACTAATAACCAAACTTAAGAGACTAATTGTCTCATTCCTTTCTAAAAAAATCACCCAGAACCCGAGGTAACCGACCCGACACAAAATAATAGAGCTGAACAACAAATAATGAAGCAGAAATATAGAGAAACGGGGCTAAACTCTCGGAACGACTGACCGGGTCATTACAGAGTTGTATGGGCTCGAAGGCATTATCTGATTTGCGTGGTCTTAAAGGGCGTTATGTGAATTAGTACTGACTCAAAGGCACTATTTGATTTGTGTGGTCCCAAAGGCGTTACTTTATTTGATGACCTCGAATGTATTGCTTGATATGTATTCAGTATGCCCTCACATATATTAATTAATTTGCGTAACCTGAAACGGTATTATGTGAATTCGTGTTACTTCAAGTGCATTGTTTGATTTATTGGCTTTAAGTGCATGATTTGATTTTATGAATTTAATTATATGATTTGAATGGTCTCAAAGGAATTACTTGATTTGTATGGCCTCAAATGCATTACTTGATCTGTGGTGTTTTTTGAGTTGTGTAGCCTGAAAGGCGTTACATGATTGGTATGACCTCGAAGGCATTATTTAATTTGTATGACCTCGAAGACATTTCTTGATCTGTATGATTTTAGTTATGTGATTTATGTGGCCTCAAAGGCATTATTTGACTTGCTTGACCTCAAAAAGGCATTATGTTCGTATTGCTTCAAAGGCATTGTTTGATTCGTGTGGCTTTGTCACGACCCAATTTAGGATCTTGCCCGGCGCTTAGGAGCAAGTTCCCCCAAGTAAGCCTCATTGGTATTTTACAGTAAATCGGACAAAGTTTTCCCTATTTTTGGACTATTCCAAAAATTTTCCTGTCTCAAATCAACAACCAAACATCCTAATATCATACCAAACAATTGAAAAATTATCAATTAACCAAAACAAGTCTCCATCATTACTAATTAACCCTAACTAGCGACCAGAAACACTAATTTATCTCCAAATTTGGTAATAAAGAACGACACTCAACATAAGACTATAATAACAAAATAATACTCATGACATTAAAATAATGACTATGGAGCGACTCTAAGAGTTCAAAGAAAAGTCTATAACAATAAATAAAATCTCCGCCCATGCGAACAAGTATGAGGCTCACCAAGAACTATCAACCTGTGCGCTCTAATTAACGAAATCCTCGCCCGTGTCAACTGCTGTCTTTGTAAAAAAATTAGCAGGGAATGAGTCACTAGCTCAGTGAGTAATAACATTTAACGACAACCATTTTTTTGGGACAAATTAGAAAACATGCTAGTATATTAAACAGAAAATATCATAAGAATACCCTTTCAGAAACACTAACATTTCAGTCTCATCATGTTTTTCTTATAGTATAATACTATTAACAATTCAGTAATAAGCTCGGTAACCACTCTATAATATTATTATTCACATTTGAGAGGTTTCAATGAACGGATCATGTAATCGGTATAATTGTGCACTTCTTCGCAAGAAGTCAAATATAACGGTAGTCCCTACTCGAGGAAAATCAGTAACGGTATGCTAGTAGCACCTTCCCACTAGCGAGAGTTATAACGGTAATTAGTAATTACAAGGTGCACCAAGTCTAACGAACCCATGTTAGCTACGGGATCCTTCAATGTCTACTCCCATTTATACTCATCTTTGTAATCTGTATATACTCGTAGAAAATATTATAAAACAATGGCATTTCGATTCTTATCAAATCATATAATTTCATTTAGATAACATTAAATTCAAGTAATAGTAAAACAAATTTAGTGACAATGGAAATATTTAGAACAACGGTAATCATCTCAAATACTATTTCGGTATCATATCGAGTAAAAGACTTGTCCCACATGCAACCCAAAATAATCGGTAACATATTCATATTAAAAATCATTTGTAAATCATGCAAGTTATGAAAATACAAATTGCGGTAAGATTACTACTCACAGTACTCGTGCCGGAATACCAAATGCTTCACCTCGAGCAATTCATACAACTTCCTCCAATTCAATGTATAATTACATAATATCGGTCTCATGTTAATTTCCATGTTTAGGGTAATTCATAGCTAATTTAGAATACTCAACCCTCAAGGTTCCATATTTGACTCTTAATTTGCCGAATTATATTTACCCACATATGAGTAATTACTAATCTATCAACTCCAACCTAATATAATTTATTAATCCAATTTCATAAAGTTGTATTGATTCTTTAGGAAGAAAATTCCCAATTGTGTGAATGAACTAGTGTAGTTTCTATTACTCTGTAGAATCTTCCAAATCATGAGAATCGAAATTAAAATCTAACCAGAAGAAGAAGTTCAAGTAATACCCGTAAAACACAATTAGTGCTTAAGATTCCTCAACAGTTATAACTATGGTTCCAAAGCAGTGCGCCAACTTCTTCCTCCTTCTTTTCTCTTTTCTTTATCTCTTCTTCTGCTCGTTTTTTTTTCTATTTTGAAGCTTTCACGTTTCCTTCAGAAAGTTTTTCTTTCTAAACCCTTAAAACTTTGGCAGATATATTAATGGGCTTCGGCCCTTTAGTTTCAATTCTTACTTCTTTTTTTATTATTTTATTTTTTTGTAGTTAGTTTCTTCTTCTTCTTCTTCTTATTCTTCTTCTTCTTCTTCTTCTTCTTCTTCTTCTTCTTCTTCTTCTTCTTCTTCTTCTTCTTCTTCTTCTTCTTCTTCTTCTTCTTCTTCTTCTTCNATTATTATTATTATTATTATTATTATTATTATTATTATTATTATTATTATTATTATTATTATGCTAATGACCAATACACCCTTATTAAAAAAAATACAGGGTATTATAGGCTTCAAATACATTATTTGATTTGTGAATTTAATTAAGTGATTTGTGTGGCGTCAAACGTATTACAAATGTTGGCATCACTTGATTTGTATGGCTTCGAAGGCGTTACATGATCTGTAGTATTGTTTGTATTATGTAGCCTCGACGGTATTGTATGATTTTTACGGCCTCAAAGACATTATTTATTTATTTATTGCAAGAGAGATGATAAGCTCTCTGATGGAGGCGGCAGGTTTTCTCCTCTTGTGTGTATGTCGTCGTATTTTTTCAGGTGTCTTTTTGCTGATCGGTTGTAAGGTATAAGGAGGAGTATTTTAGGTTAGTGGGTATTGGGCTAAGGGGAATGAGCTTGGGAATTGGGTTGGGTCCAGATCTGGTTGGATTTTTGTTTTGGGCTAGGAAGACTAAAAAAACGATATAATGTGTTTATAAAAGTGAAATAAAAAATTACTCTTAATTAATCAAAATATATTACTAAAATAAAACTAAATATTAAAAGTGAAACTATTTTCTTATAATTTTAGTTTTTGTGATAAAATAAAGTAAAAACTAGTTAATATATCGATATTAGACCTAAACTAAATATTTAAATGCTATACTGTGTAAAATCACCGGGAGGGTAAAAAATTACATGTTTACAGCTACCCCTCTTTGACTGGAAATGCGAAGAGTTTTCAGACAAAGAACAACAAGACATGTTTTGACCTGACGTTTATTTAAAAGTGTAGAAAACTTAGGAAGGAGGATGTGACCGAGTCCTGGTTTTGGACATCCTACATATCCCGGATTATAAGGGAATCAGATCGCGTGTAGTTCAAGGAGTATTAGAGTGATGAGTTGCAGAGTCGAGCGAGGTTCCGTCCGAGGCTCCGGTTCGCGGTCCCATTATT
>ML342816.1:0-30015 GCA_005239505.1 Nicotiana paniculata
ATTTCGGACCTAACCCAATTACCCCAGCCCAATACATCGGCCTAATTCCCAAATACCCATACCAGTTCAAACCCAGATCCACACCCGTCCAAATTAACCCGCCGGCCTAAGTTCTAATCCCAGCCGTTGATCTCAGAAGATCAACGACTCCCAATACCCCAACCCCTTTTAATTATACCAAACCCCCTAACCCTAACCAATTTTCACTTACCTGTCATCTTCAAACACTCTCGTCTCCCTCCTTTTTCTCTTCTGNGCCGCACTCCCATTTCCCCCTTGATTCCTACCCAGAAATGGAATCATTTAGTGATTCCCTACCTTATCTGACCCTCTTTCTTTACCGGCTACTCATTTTTTGTGCTACTTAAATTTCTTGCCTCAAATGGCAAGTAGATTCCGTGGAGATCGAACCAAGGCTGGTTCAAATCTTCAACTTAATGTTGTGCCCATCTGTGTTCATCAACTTTCTTATGTGAGTACGAATATTTTCATATCTTCCACTGATTTGTACCTAACCTAAAGTTAGGGTTTTTAGATCTTTGATTCGAACTAGATTTGGTTGAACTTTAGCTTGTTGTAATGTTATTTTTTTTGTCTATATTCACTTTGTTACTTAGAAATCTGCCTATTTTCCGTTAAATCTTTTACTAACTTAAACTAGGGTTATAACCTTCTTTAATCGAATCAAATTTGGTTCAAATCTTATGATTTCTTTAATGACTCTTTGTCTATGTTGTTTTATTAAAACAAACAATCATTTGCGATTATTTCTATACTAATTTGTGTTTACTTAAAATTAGGATTTTTCAAATATTAGTTGAATCAAATATAAGTCGATTCGGTTATCTTTTAAAGCTTCTGTCTAGGCTCAGTATGAGATATTGTGCTGATTTTATGGTTTTCCTTCTCAAATATTCTCTTGCCTACCTTATTTTACTCCGCCGATTTTATAGTTTACCGCAAAATTAGGGTTTTAAAATCTTTTACTCAGATTTTAATCTTTCATTTTTTATGTGGTACTGATACTTTCCTTATTTTGTTCGATATACCCTTTTCTCATTATTTCCTTATCTTATTTTATCCGGCATTTGACTGTTGATTGATTCTGTATAATACTTACATGAAACTAAAGAGTACTTGCCTGATTATACACTGTTATGTTCTGCTAATTGAAACTTTACTCTAATTATAATTGTACATGCATCATGGTCAAACCTAGACTAGGTTAATATGTTGTCTACATAATAACCCTTTAAGAAAAGCCTTGTCTAAAGTCCACCGGGGTTGCCACAATCTCAACAGACGCAACCACGATCTGTGCATTAATTTGGAGAATTAAATGCCAATATGCTAATCGTTAGTGTATAAATAGTCAAATCTAGAGGGGGAAAGGGTCTAACCTTATTCATTTTGCAGAAAATGAGGCACGGAGTCCCCAGGTTCGGCATGGTCCGAAACATACCACCATTATTTCTAGATTGGTGGGAAGACCTTCCGTCAAGTGACAAAACTCATGTGCAAAGGGTCCTCAAAACCTACCTTCCTTATTAGATATCCAACCAAACAACATGTTAATCAAAGTTGCCACTATGTTCTGGGACGGAGAAAGGGCCGTATTCCATTTTGGCAACATAGAAATGACCCCTCTTTTGGAGAAAAATAGGGGGATCCGTTGGAATACCTTGGGACAGTCCCGGTTTATTGGTGCCAGAAAATCGCACTCCCAAGGGGTTTTTAAAAATGATGGGTTTAAAAAAGAATGACGACTTGATGTGCCTGAAGAAGTCCTACATACCTTTCGGTTTCCTTTATGAACGATACGGTCACAATAAATCTTATCATATCTTTCATGACGAGTTCTCCATCACTTCCTTGGGTTGGATTCATTGTAGAGTTTTCGTGTTCATCGTCTGCTTCTTGGGTATGATAGTGTTTCCAAGTAAGATAGACAGGATTCACACCAGACTGGTCATGGTAAGCAAAGCCTTAATGAAAGGAATTGAGGGTAAGACATATACTATTGTCCTATGATTATAGAAGACATATATGGGGCCTTGGATCGCTGCTAGAAGGGGTTCAAACACTTCGAGGGTTGTAATCTGCTACTATACATTTGGTTGCTAGAACATCTCCAGAGAGGTCAATACTGCCAAGAGTTTCCAAGAATGCCGTGGAATAATCACATAGATTTTCATCACCCCAAGAGAATTACCTTTATCCTAGACAGGTTTGCACAACCGGAGAATGCTACAGAACGGGTGCAGTTTTTCGACAATTTGACTGAGGACCAAATTCACCGGATGTTTGAATGGTTCCCCACCAGTGATTTCATCATCAGATCTATGGATGCTCCACACTTTGTGTTGATCGGGTTAAGGGGCATACACCCTATGTTCCTGTCAGGGTCATGAGACAAGCTGGTAGAAAACAGATCATACTACGAGTCTCCAAAATGAGTCACTACAGGGTGGATTTCCAAGATGATGACATCCCATATAAATGTGAAGCTCAACATATGTGGCACTTGAAAAACATTGTGGAAAGAGACACCATCGAGCCAGATCGATATCACGAAGGGTATGTGTACTATTACCTATCATGGTTGGAAGATAGCATAACAGGAAAAGTCGAGCCACAGGTCTGTCAAGGGAACATAGCCATAGATGAAGCTCCCGAAGCACAGGTGAAGTATAACAGACTGCACAAAAGAGTTCATGAGTCCTAGGCCGAGCATTTGGAGCAACAGAAAGGAGATATGGAATTAATAAATGAATGGAGAGAAATGGCTATTAGATCAAACGGAAGGCTGGAATATCTAGAGCAGGGCCTGATGGAATTAGAAGGGAAGATGAGGAAAAGAGTCGTAGACTGCTAGAATGTTGAGGGTAGTGAAGGAGGACATCGAGCTAAGGCATACCTGCTGCTGGACATGCACGACCTGGGGAACTTGATCGATGGAGCTAAAAGAGCCAAGCTTGGAGAAGGTCCCTCTGGGACCAAGTAGATTAGGTTTATTTGTTTTAGAACTACTTTTCAGATGTAATAAGGCCAAGTGCCATTAGTGACTTATTTTATTTATTGGCGTTTTAGATTCGTCTTATTTATTAGGTTAATGGAATGAGGACATTATTGGAACTAAATTTCTCCAAATCTACTTGTCGCTAGGACTACCTTGGGCATAACAAGTCTCCCAAATTAGGACGCGAACTACATTCCCGCAATATGTGTTTAAATACCGCAAATACTTTTTCCAAAATTCTTACTGACTTGGCTACTTTTTGTTTTATTTTTCTTTTCGTTTGATTATTCCCATCCCCAAGGTTGGGGCACGCATACTGGCATTATCAGCCTATCACACCAGATCCAGAGGCCCTCCACCTCCTCCTCATCCAAGTAATTCGAAAAATAAAGGGAAAGCTAAGATGGACGATATGAGTGGTGTCAGGAAAGCCAACGCTACACATGCTGAGAACGTGGAAACTTCCGATGGTCGGAGTACTCCGACACAAAATGATTTGGTATTACGGCTGGAACAGAAAATACTTGAATTGCAAGGGGAGCTTGAGAAGTTTCGCAGCTTGGCAAACCTCTCCCTCACCCTAAACATCCCATACATCAACGAACAAAAATATCAAAACTCAGTACCTCTTCAAAACACACCAAACCAACATCCTCCCGCACCCCACCAATATGCAACCCATCCGAAAAATCCTTTACCCATATCGACACCCCCTCAGCACCAGCATCTCCCGACTCAATATCCACAAACCACTTACCATACTCCTCAGAATACCCAGCAACCTATCCACGATAAAAAAATTCAACTAATGATCACCACTACACTCAAACCCCTGACATTCATCAAAATAAACCCATATACGTGGAAACCCTATCCCACTCCACTCATCCAATTTCATATACACCAGATTCCGTTGAGAAGGACTTGCTCATCAAGAACATGGCATAGGAGATCAAGAAGCTCACAAGCCGAGTCCAGGGTGTTGAAGGAGGTAAATGAATTGAAGGTCTGAATTACGAGGACTTGTTGCATTCAACGTGACGTGGAATTACTGGTGGGTTACAAACCTCCTATGTTCGAGATGTTTGATAGAACGGGGGACCCAAAGGTATATTTGAGAACATAGTGTGACAAATTCGTAAGGGTTGGAAAGGATGAAAGGATCCACATGAAGCTGTTCATGAGGAGCCTCACTGGAGACGCCCTATCTTTGTACATAAGTCAAACTCCCAAGAAATGGGATAATTAGGTAAGCATGGAATCAGACTTCATGGATAGATCAAGATTCAAGAACCCAAACTCAGCAACGCAGAATGGATAAAGAACCGATGAGAAATTAGCCCTCATAGACGGAAAAAGGATAAATGCAGTATGTCACAGCCAGCTTTACTAGAATAGAATGTCCAGGGCTTTCAACAAAAGGGTCAAATCAAGACAGTTCATGCCGGGGCAGCTGGTGCTGAAACGAATCTTTCCACATTTAGTGAAGCAAAAAGGGAAATTCTCTCCCAACTGGAAAGGCCCTTACATAGTTCATAGAGTATTGATAGTAGGAGCGCTCATACTCGCAGAAATGGATGGAGAAATCTGGCCGAAACCTATCGACTCAGACGCAGTCAAAAGATATTATGTTTAGATTATTTATAATCCTTCATTTGATGTAATTGAACTACGCTTGAACTGATTCCCGTTTGAAAGGGGATACGTAGGCAGACCTGTGGGTTCGATCACAATTCAATAAAAATTTCCATTTTCCCCACAATTAGAAACCGGGGAAGAATTTTGAGGAGGACCCTCAAAATTTCGAAGCAAGTTCAGCCAACCGCAGTGCACAGGATAGCCAGAAGGTCACTTAGCCAACTGAGGCAGAAATTTTAGGAGGACCCTCAAAATTCGATGGCAAAGGAAGTCGCAATGTCTCTAATAATGTCACGATTACTGCTTCATCTAACTGATTTTTAATCTACATATTACTATGTCTTCAAAAACTATACATGCATGCTTTTGAAAATAAACTTTATGTTTTAGCCAAATTCTACCCATGGTGACTTGAACAAGATCCTCAGGCAGATTTGAGCAGATCAAGCAAGAAAAGACACGAACAAACCTCCCCCCGCAAAACTCATAAAATTTTCTTTGGATGCAGGACTATGTCATCATCATAAGAACCATCACAACAACACGATTGCTATACACAAGACACAATGTCAGCTAAGAATACTTCACTCTCACCTTTCTCCTTGCATGAGATTAAGCTCTGTCTCAATCCTTGCATGAGGCTAAGTCGTGCCTCTCTATTTGCATAAGGCTAAGCATTTCCTTATCCTTACATGAGCTAAGCTTTGTCTCAATCCTTGAATGTGGCTAAGCCATGCCTCTCTATTTGCATAAGACTAAGCAATGCCTTCTCCCTGCATAAGACTAAGCTCTGTCTCAATCCTTGCATGAGGCTAAGCCCTGCCTCTCTATTTGTATAAGGCTAAGAATTGCCTTCTCCTTACATGAGACTAAGATCTGTCGCAATCGTTGCATGAGTCTAAGCCCTGCCTCTCTATTTGCATAAGGCTAAGCATTGCCTTCTCCTTACATGAGACTAAGCTCTGTCCCAATCCTTGCATAAGGCTAAGCCCTGCCTCTCTATTTGCATAAGGCTAAGCATTTCCTTCTCCTAGTATGAAACTAAGCTATGTCTCAATCCTTGCATGAGGCTAAGCCTTGCCTCTCTATTTGCATAAGGCAAGCATTGCCTTCTCTTCGCATGAGACCAAGCCTTGTCTCAATCATTGCATGAGGCTAAGCCCCGCCTCCTATCCGCATAAGGCCAAACACTAACTTCTCTTTGAATGGGACTAATCACTGCCTCGAATCTTGCACGATACTAAGCATTGTCTCTCTTTGCATAAACGCAGATATTGCTATATTCTAACCTTGCATTGTTCTCTTTGATCGGGCTAAGCTCTTCCCTTAACTTTACACAAGACTAAGCTCTGTCTTGTTACCTCTGGCATCATATATCTATACCTCATGGGGTGACATATAGCCAACTTGTCCGAAGGCTTCATAGTCTGAAGGCATCATCCTCATCACCAAAAGAGATCATGCCATGGCCTGAGGATCTCTCAAACTTGCACATCTTTATTCAAAGGTGTCATGGTTCGGAGGCACCACCTTCATGGCCCGAGACCACCATTTCATGGCCTGCAAATCCCTTACCGCACAATTCATGGCCCAGGACATCAAGGTCTAAGGACGTCATCCTCACCATCCGAAGATAGTCTTCATGGTCTGAAGGGAATTTGCATCATGTCTAAATTTATGCAATATTTTATACATGTGTGCTTGCAGTATATTTTTGCAGGTGATCAAGAAATAATTAGTATCCTCAACAAGAGCAATCCCGCTCCAGTTCCTAGTCATATCCTTCAAATTATTTGAACTAATAATCCTACTTAGAACCTTTTGTTTGTTTTTGAAACAACTCCATCGGTTTACTCCACCGTTGGATCTAGAACTACACACGGCCTGATTCCTGTAAAACCATGGATATGTAGGCAGCTCAGAGACCATGGTGTGGCCTATATTTTTCAAATCACCCCATTCGGTCAAACTCGTTCATCATTTCTTTACCCGACAATTCTTTCATCCTTCTCGGGTAAAGAAGGGCAGGGTTGATACCCAATTTTTCCCTCATATTTTTTAAATATACATGAATACATTCAAAATAGTGCATATGCACCATCACATGATTTATAGAAATATGTAAGCATTTTTATAATTTTCTTTAATTTTAAAAGTTTTTAAATCAACTTATTCTTGCATTTTATTATATAAATACTCATTAATTACCTCACAAATTATTTTACAATAATTTTATCATCTAATTTCACCATTTATACCCATATTATTTAACCAAATTATTTTGTCACAATTGTATTTGCATTTCTTAAGGCCAGAATTGCACAATTGTAATAATAGCCTATATATACTTATCATTACTTTAATTATGCCGATATTATCCTTTTATACTTCTTATAGTATTAAATGACTATTTTTACTTGCTCTATGCATAAATGATATTTTTTATTATTTATTATCATTTTTTACAAATTATTTATTAATTAAAACTGGGTATTTAAATGACAGCCAATTTTAAAGCTTATTTCGGACCAATCCCTAGCCCAATTACTCGAAATACATCATCTCAACACCCCAGCCAAACTAAACGACCCCTACCCCAAAACCCGGTCGGTACCCGTTTCTTTATCCTGCCCCAGTCCCGTTTTAAAATCCTTGTCGTTGATCTTAGAGATCAACGTCCTACAATTAACCTATCATTTTTATTACCCAACCCCAAACCCTAATTCCTCATTCCCTCTAAACCCACTGCCCTCAAACGCTCTCTTCGTCTCTGAAACCCTATCGCCATAACCCCATTTCCCTTTTGATTCCATCCCACATATGGAATCAATCATTGAGAAGCAAATCCCTTTAATTTCGAATCAAATCTGGTTCAGACCTTTACTTCTTTCCATCTTTGTTCATTTTCGTCTCTTTATGGTATGAATCTCTGAGATCTTTCTCGATTCTTTACTTACCCTAAAGCTAGGGTTCAGATCATTCTAGATCGGTTATGGTTCTCCATTTTTTAAAATATTTTCCTTTAATGTTTCTGTATATCTATCTATGTGCATCCATATTATCATTTCTCGTTGATATTTCTATCTAAATTTTACCCTAAAATTAGGGTTTTTGATTTTCGAAATCGAGCCAAATCCAGTTCAATCTTTAATGTTGCCGTTTATCCGTCTCTGTGCATATTTATTATGGCTCTTCCTTTGATTACTTCCGCCAATTTTACTTACCCTAAAATTAAGATTTTCGATTCTTTATACTTTTTCCTTTAATGTTTTTGTCTATCTGTTTCTATGCATCTGTATTACAACCCTTACCATTAATTGTTGACTAATTTTATAGACCCTAATGTTTTTGTCTATCTGTTTCTATGTATCTTTATTACAACCCTTGCCGTTAATTGTTGACTAATTTTACTTACCCTAAACTTAGGGGTTTTCGACTCATCAAACCCGTTTGATTCTTTAATTGTCTGCTAAAAGCTATGTTTTACGCGTCTATTTTTACTTGTATTTTCTGTTGGTTTGTATGTATTTACGTAAAATAAGGTTCTATGTTTTCTCCCCTTCGTTAATTGTTAGATGCTTTCCTTGATTGAGTATTACCATATTGTGCGCTCTAGTCTTGTGCAATTTAAACCCCTCCCCCCTTTCGCTTTAAAGAGACTTAGAACTCGAGTATTTCTCACTACTAAAACTATATTGTTATCATTCTGCTTTTATTCCTTGCCGGCTGGAAGCCAAGGCCATAAATCTTCTATTTTTTGCTGTTGTTGATGGTCATTATTGCATTTCTAAATTTCTTTATGTTTTATCTGAACTAGTAAGTTGTTGACCCCTTTTTATACTTTATCATCCATTCAATATATTATTGTTATTCGATTGGTTGCTTTCTATATATTTAGACATGTTTAACTCAGTACAATTGATAAAATATTCTTAATTATGTGTTCCTTAAGATTGTCATTTGGTATTAAGTATGTTTTGACACAAGTTCACCATGTAGACTCATTAGTTTGTTGTTAAACGTGTTATCATGTTACTTATCTGATTATGTGCTCACCATGCTATAACCTCTTTATCAAGTCTGACTGATAACTACTTTACTTCTTGACTCATTAATTGATCAATGACTTCTTTTCTATGATTTATCCTAATCTGAATTCTGTACCGTCTTTTGTAAAGCATGATCATGAGTTGGTACGTATAAGTTTATGACTCTGTTAGTTTTCAAACTTGTAAGTGTCAAGTCTGCTCAGTTTCAAAGTGTTGGTCTCTGTTCTATGCGTGATTCTATCCCTAAGTGTAATTCCCAATCCTGCCCTACTCTCTTGAATTATCACTTTTTGCTGGCTGAAAGCCAAAGCAATATAAGTATTGTCCCCGGCCTTCCTGGTATGAGGAATGCTCAGGGTTCATATGAGACCCTCGTGAACTCTGATACACCAGGATTTGGTCCATAGCTTTCCTTGAATTAGTTCTGATTATTCCTCTCTATTGTGAGCACTGCCCGGGGTTCATGAAGACCTTGGGAACTCTGACACACTACAGATTTGGGCTTGGTATGCTTACCCTTGAAACATAGGTGAATCAGTCATTGTTGGTCACTATGAACACTTGATTTTGGAGATATTGTGGATTGAAGAGCATGGCCTATCCAGATGTATTTGGTCGTGTTGCAGGCTTCCTATAGTCTATATACTTATTAATTTATTCATTCGATTTTGGTCTGTAATAATTATTTGTAAATACAATCGGGGGCAATAATTGGGAAATGGGCTTATTTGATATTTTTTATGAAATGGGTAGATAACATGCCTATAGGTATTTCTGCTATTATATGTTAGATAACATGCCTACATGTGTTCACTATTATTGTTAGAAAGCATGCCCATATGTTTTCCTTTACGCCAAGAAATATTCTGCTAATTGTGTGCTGAAAACTTGTCTAAATGTTTATGTTTTCCATCGCATGTTAGATAACCTTCCTATTGGGATTTATTTCGGCTCAAATAGGTTCTGTGAATATGATGTCTACTTTACTTTGCACGATTAGATACCATGCCTACAGGAAATACAATAACCAAGTTCAACTTACAGCATATTCAAATCTTCCTCCTTATAAATCATGAAAGTAGGTTTTAATTAATTGTCACGCTCGCTTAGTTAATATGCATATCTCTAGGAGTTAATAAGGAGTTTCAATCACCAAAAGTAGATAACATGCCTATAGGTTTAAATGCTTCTAATTGAAATTAGTAGGAAATTACATAGTCACCTATAAATTGCTTTCATCAATTTCCAGTATGATTAAAATACAGAATCATATAGAGATCATGTCCATAGGACCTAACGACCTTAACTATCAATACACCAATCTGTTTGCGTGCATTTGCGTCCTAATGTGTGGAGGTTAAATTGAGCCCTTATCTGCTTTTTTATGAAAATTCCAACTTGTTTTGTATGTCGCCTAGTTTTACAATTTTGAACAACCTAAGTTAAGTCTAGAACCATCCAAAATAGAGGTCCTAATGCCTCCATGACCATAGGTAAGGGACGGTTAGTGCACACACAGGATACGAGTTAGAATTGATTAGAACGCTTTAGGTAAATCACTTAAAAATAGTAATCGGATAGCAGGAGATGATAGTGTGTGGACGTTGAATAATATGAGTAACACCCCCGTCTTGGGGGAGTTACGAAGTATTATTTATGATGCATGGGGTGATCCTTTAGGATAAAAAACTTAGGACCCCCCATCCCTATTAAATAATTCCCTCGCTACTTGATTAAGCTAATTCACATGATTTGAGTTCGGTCGGGACCCACCGTTGTGGACCTAGAGGAGTGCCTAACACATTTTTCTCGAGGTAATTTGAGCCCTTACCCAATCTTTGGTGACGCAACTGGTAAACCCGAGTCATTTGTAATTGGTGCCCTGATGCACCTTAATCTGTTATGTGGCAACTCTCCATTAATAACCAATTCCTTCCCTCTTAAAAGGAGTTGTCAATGTCGAAACCCGATTTCGCGAGAAAAAAAAAAGCGCGAAAGTTGGTATCAGAGCTCGAGGTTCATAGTATCGTGAGTCACAAGCATGTTTATTTGAGTCCATGGATCGGTACAGAGACATTTGTACTTATTTTCACGATGCTATGGAATTGTTAATAACAATCATACTTTTTGATTTCCTTGTCGTGTGAGTTATTGACATCAAAATTCTAAAATTCTCTATTCTATTCTTTCTCACATATAGTGAGGACCTATACCAGGAGATCCAACGATCAGGTACCCGAGCCCTATGCCAGAGCCGCTAGAGGCCAAGGTCGAGGTAGAGGACGACCACGCGCTGCAGCTAGAGCACCTGAGCTCACTACGATATAGGAGCCCCCAGCAGCTCCAGCTGGAGGACCGGCACTGGAGGTTCCTATTAATGTTCCATCCCTCTAGGAGACTTTAGCTCAGTTCATGAGCATGTTCAGCACTATAGCTCAGGCTGGACTAATTCTGATATCTCCCGCCACATCTCAAGCCGGGGGAGGGGAAAAGACTCCCGTATCCCGCAATCCTGAGCAAAGGGTCCAGTTTGATCACGCCCCAGAGTTTATTCCTATGCCCCTAGTGGCTCCGGTTCAGCATGAGACCAGGGTAGATGCTTCTGAGGTAGAGCAACATAGATTTGAGAGGTACAAGAAGTACCACCCACCCACTTTCAGCGGATTAGCTTCAGAGGATGCTCAGGGTTTTCTGTAGGAGTGTCTCCATATCCTCCCCATTATGGGCATAACAGAGATGAGTGGGGTTTCTTTTACCGCTTTCCAATTGAGAGGAGAAGCCTATCAGTGGTGGAGTGCCTATGAGCTGAGTAGTCCGGACGAAGAAGCCTCACTCACTTGGACTCATTTCTTAGATATGTTTTTGCGTGAGTTTGTCCCTCATATCCTTAGAGATTCTTGGCGCGTAGAGTTTGAGCAGTTGCACCAGGGTTCTATGACTATGTAGGAGTACACAGTCCTTTTTAGTGTGTTGTCTCGACATACACAAGCTTTGGTTGCCACACTCAGAGAGAGGGTTCGTCTCTTCATTGAGGGACTCTACCCCAGTTTTTGGACCAACATGGCTAGGGAGTTGGAGATGGACATCTCTTATCAGCAAGTCGTTAGTATTGCCAGGAGAGTGGAGGGCATGCTTGCCCGGGACATAAAGGAGAGAGAGGCCAAGAGGTCTCGAAAGACTGATCATTATTCGGGAGCTCATGCGCAAGCAGCATGCCATGGTAAGGATTTTGTGAGTCGCCCCGTTTATTCGGCTCTCCAACAGCCACCGGTGTTCTAGATCATCCTAGACCTCATGCGCCTTATTATGCCTTTATCTAGTATGTATCCTGCTCGATGTGCTATCAGCGGCCAATACAACAGACCTAGACAGAGCCAATCACAATCGTTTCCTCCGAGGGGTCATACTCACCATATGGTGAGGGTTTTCCCCAGACTTAGGAGGGGTTCACCTACACAGATTTCTCAGCCACCACGTGCTCCATCGGGCCCTCCAGCCATACTTCCAGCCCCAGCTACCACCCCACCTACTCAGGCAGCTCGAGGTGGAGGTGGGGGAGGTCGAGGTCTCCCTAGAGGGGGAGGCCAAGCCAGGTATTATTCCCTTCGAGCCCATTCAGAGGCAGTTCGTTCTGATTTTGTCATCCCAGGTATTGTCCAAGTCTGTCATAGAGATTCTTCGGTATTATTTGACCTAGGCTCTACGTATTCATATTTGTCTTTTTATTTTACTCCACATTTAGGGGTATCTCGGGATTCTTTGAGTTCCCGTGTTTATGTATCTACTCCTGTGGCAGATTCTCTTGTTGTGGATCATGTATATCGGTCGTGTTTGATTGCTCTTAGTGGTTTTGAGACCAGAGCCGATTTATTATTTCTCAGCATGGTAGACTTTGATGTTATCTGGGGCATGGATTGCTTGTCGCCCCATTATGCTATTTCTAATTGTCACGCTAAGACTGTGACACTGGCTATGCCGGGCTTACCGCGATTAGAGTGGAGAGGTGCCTTAGAGTTTACTCCTCGCAGGGTTATTTCATTTCTTAAGGCTCATCGATTTGTTAAGAAGGGATGTGATACATATTTGGCCTATGTGAGAGATGTCAGTATTGATAACCCTAGAATTGAGTCAGTTCCAGTAGTGACAGATTTCTCTGACGTGTTTCTAGATGATCTTCCGGGCACGCCGCCTGACGGAGATATTGATTTTGGCATTGACTCATTGCTTGGTACTCAGCCCATCTCTATTCCTCCTTACTGTATGGATCTTTATGAGTTGAAGGAGTTCAAGGATCAGTTGCAGGAGTTTCTTGATAAGGGATTCTTTAGGCCCAGTGTGTCGCCTTGGGGTGCTCTATTCTGGATTGTGAAGAAAAAGGATGGTTTTATGTGTATATGTATTGATTATCGCCAGTTGAACAAGATTACCGTGAAGAACAGGTATTTATTGCCTCGCATTGATGATTTATTTGATCAGTTACATGGTTCCACGATGATTTCCAAGATTGACTTGCATTCAGGCTATCATCATTTGAAGACTCAGGAGCCGGATATCCCGAAGAGTGCCTTCAGGACTAGATATGGTCATTATGAGTTTCTTGTCATGTCTTTAGGACTGATCAATTCCCCAACATCCTTTATGCATTTGATGCACAGTGTGTTCCGACCTTCTCTAGACTCTTTCGTCATTGTGTTTATGGACGACATTGTAGTATATTCCTGGACTCGGGGAGAACATGAGAATCACCTGATAATTGTACTTCATACTTTGAGGGAGAAGAGGTTATGTGCAAAATTTTCTAAGTGTGCGTTTTGGCTTGACTCAGTGGCATTCTTGGGTAATGTAGTATCCAGTGATGGGATCAAGGTATATCTAAGAAGGTGGACGCAGTGCAGAGTTGGCCTAGACCATCATCAGCTACGGAGATCTGCAATTTCCTTAGTTTGGTGGGATATTACCGTCGCTTTGTAGAGGGGTTTTCATCTATTGCAACACCTATGACCAGGCTGACCCAGAAGGGTGCTCTGTTCAGGTAGACAGAGGACTGTAAAGAGAGATTTCAAGAGCTCAAGACACCTTTGACTACAGCCCTAGTATTGGTATTGCCTACAGGTTTGTTGTCTTACACTGCCTATCGTGATTCCTCGCGGATTGGTCTTGGTGTTGTGTTGATGCAGGACGGTAGGGTGATTTCTTACGCGTCCAGACAGTTGAAGGTGCATGAGAAGAATTATCATGTCCACGATCTTGAGTTAACATCTATTGTTCACGCCTTGAAGATTTGGTGCCATTATTTGTATGGTGTTCCTTGTGGGATCTTCACCGATCACCGGAGTTTCCAGCACATGTTCAAGCAAAAAGATCTTAATTAGTGTCAGCATGGGTGGTTGGAGCTACTTAAGGATTATGACATCAGTATATTGTACCATCGGGGAAGGCCAACGTAGTGGCCGATGCGTTGAGTCGCCAGGCGGAGAGTTTGGGTAGTTTGGCATATCTTCCAGCAACAGAGAGACCCTTAGCATTGGATGTTCAGGCTTTGGCCAGCCAATTTGTGAGACTGGATATTTCAGAGCTGAGCCGAGTATTGGCTTGCGTGGTCTCTCGGTCATCTATTTACGACCGTATCAGGGAGCGTCAGTATGATGACCCCAATCTTCTAGTCCTTTAGGACAGGGTTCGGCGAGGTGATTCCTGAGATGTGACTATTTAACCAAATAATTAGACCCTTTGACTAAAGCTTATTTTTAAGATGAATAGGGGTTGCTAATAATCAAGGAAATGGAGAAAAATGAATAACAGACAATATTGCAGAAATATAGAAAAACGAAGTCAATTATATTCGAGAATCAGATGCCTTTACAAGATGTATTCCCCTACCTTATGGAGATTCCTATATAAGGGATATTCTTTCCCATGTTTGATGGTTGTCCTCATGTATAAATACCTTTGTTCTTTTCTTTGCTTCCACGAAACACTTTTCTAACTTTGTCTTTTGTAAAGAACTTTCTTCTTGCCTTCGTAAACATGTCTTCTTCAAACCAACCTCAAGGGGTAATTGATATAAAAAGTTTAACGCCATCTTCTACTCCGACTAGGAGTCGGAGGGGTGGTAGACTTAGAAGTCTAGGATCCACTCCTTCGAGGGGCTCCTCTTCTTCTAAGATAGTTCCTTCTCCTTCCACTAGATCTGTAGTTTCTCCAAGGTTTAGGGTTTCTCGGTCTTTTTCTAGAGGTAGAGTTGAACGCCTTCGTGAACCTGGAGTCAATAAAATTGTCCATGCTGAGTTTGTTTTTGCTAGGGATAGTCAAGTTCTTGTAGACCAATCTTCTTATCTTGAGGGTCAGATTTCCCTTATTCGTAGGGAGTGTTTTTGGAGGTCTGACTTCCCTGTATATATTTTGAATAGTAATCAAAGAATAACGTCTTACAAGACGGGATATTCTTTTGTTTATACGTACCCTTTCCCTCTAGGATTTAGACCACCCATTGACCTAGTTATAATTGAGTTTTGCCGTTGTTTCAATATCTTCTTAGGATAAGTTGGTCCGCTTGTGTGGTGAGTTGTCGCATGTCTTAGGAGTTTGGCTTCTTTATCCTCGTTTCCTTTTACTTTCAACCATCTTAGTCATTTCTACTCTCCTACCTTATTTTGTGAAGGGTTTTTGCCTCTGACTACTAGAAGAAAAAGAGTGCTGGTAACCCCTGGAGATGATAAGGGTAGGGGTTGGTACCTCAGGTATGTTGTTGCACCCACTGTGGGTTTAGTGGGTGAAGAAGATCTTCCCTTCCCTGAGAAGTGGAATCATGCACGTGAGTATGCTTTAGCTCACATTTATTGACTTTTTCTCGTTTTGACTTGAGATGTTTTATTAACACTGTATTTGTTTCTTCTTCTCTCAGCAATCATGAATACATTTGAGAATGTCTCCGGTATTCGTGATTGGGTAGAAAAATTATTGTCCGTTGCTCCTTCAGAAGAGATATCTTGGAAGTATCTCGCCGGGAGGTATGGTTGGCATGTAAAGACCCACGGTAAGTAAAGCTCTTTGTTCTTACTTTTTTCGTTACTCGAGTCTCTTCTTTCTTTGTCGTTTTTAACTTTTTCCCTTTTAATAGGGTTCTCCGCTCGTGGGGTGTCTGCTTCATCTATCCCAAAGATGTATTTGGCTCAAGACCAAGAAATTATTGTTGGTTCATCTTCTTCGAAGAGGAAGGTTGGTTAGTCTCGTTTCGTAGAAGAAGAAGAAGAAGAATGTGCTTTAGTGCACAGGCCACGGAGAAGGCGGGTGGTTTTAGATGATGAGCTTACAGCCTTAACCTTGCCTTCCGTGTATGTGATTGAGCCTCCTGTGCTTGATGATTTTTCACATTCCCATATTCCTGAGGGTGTTGATCTCGCTCCTGACGATGTCCCTTTGGCTGCTGTTTTTCCTGCTTCTTTGAGATAAGCTGTCTCGTCTGTTCCTCTGGCTATTTCAACTCTGCTGTTTCTTTCCCCGTAACTTCCTCAACTCTTCAACTCTCCGTACCTGCTGCTTTTCCCGTGGCTTCTCCAGCTCCTCAACCCTATGTGCCTATTGTTGTTTAATCTCTGCCTGCTTCCATGCCTTCCATTAGGGAAGTAGGGTCTTCCAGCAGAGAGATGCGACAGGTGGTAATAGAGGTTCCAGCTGAGGGGAATCTTTTCAAGAAAACGGGTGATCCCGAAGTGTGGCTCAAACCTTTGATAGGTCCCTCTGAGAAAGCAAAGCTATCCAGCCACGGTGCTCTTACATGGGCTAATGAGGTCGTGCATACTTCTTTGAAGGTATGCAAGTTATGCTCTTTCATTTTGGTATATGAAACTTACCATATCTGACTGATTTATTTCTTGTAGATTAACCTAATAGGCATGGATCTTATGAAGAGGATTTCAACACGGACCAGGAGACAAAAGAGTTCTAGGACGATGTTGATAATTGGAAAGCACAGTATGATAGCCTAAGGATTGACATAGATGCTTTAGAAGAGGAAAGGAGTACCTTGAAGCGGCAGATGAGACTAATGGCGGCAGAACTAGCAGTAGAGAAGGCTTCTTCCAGTCAGGCTGATAAAGACAAGAGTGTTCTGGAGTCTTCTTTCGCTGAGCAGTTGTCTCGTGCCTCAGAGGAGATTAGAGACTTGAAAAATATGTTGGGGCGGAAGGAGGAATACTCAGGCGAGCTCGTGCAATCACTCACTCGTACTCAAGAAGACCTTCATAACCAAACACATGTAAAATGTCATGGACCTTCATGAGTGCTTAACCCTTTTAAAACGTCCATCAGAAAGTGTAACCCTAGACCGAGAATTGTGTTATTTCCTCGCGTCTTTGCAGGTCTAATATCATCATCTGGTGATGGTTTAGCTTTATGATTCCTATCATCTAAAAAAGTTAGTAAAATTTTTATAATGTTCAAAATAAAATCGAACGTGTTATACGTGACGGGGGGGGGGGGGGGGGTATTCTTTTCCTTTAGAAGTAATACTTCTTTAGGTGGATGGCGTTCCAACTTGTTGGTAGAACTCTGCCATCCATAGCTTCCAACTCATAGGCGCCTTTTCTAGCTATGCCTCGGATTTTGTAAGGTTCTTCCTAGTTTGGATTTATCTTTCCTGCACATGCTTCTTTCCTTGATTAAAACACTTTTTTAAGGACGAAGTCCCCAATATTGAAGTACCTGAGATGAGCTTTACGGTTGTAATAACGCTCTATGATTTGTTTTTGGGCTGCCATCCGTATTAATGTTGCTTCTCTCCGTGTTTCGAGCAGGTCCAGGTTGGTCCTCAATTCGTCGTTGTTTTCTCCCTCCGTGGCTGTTAATAACCTTATGCTCGGTTCGCCAACCTCCACAGGTATTAAGTCATCTGAGCCATAAACAAGTGCGAACGGAGTTTCTCCCGTGGCTATTTTTGAAGTTGTTCTGTATGCCCATAGTACCGCTGGTAACTCATCAGGCCAGTTTCCTTTGGATTTATCCAGCCGCTTGTTTAGATTGTTGATGATGATTACCTTATTCGTTGACTCAGCTTGACCATTAGCCACGGGGTGGTACGGCGTTAAAGTGATCTGCTTGATTTGCCAACTTTCGAAGAATTCTGTGATTTGCGAGCATGTGAATTGTGGGCCATCATCACACACGATTTCCTTTGGTATTCCAAAGCGGCATATTATGTTTCGCCATAAGAAGCTTTTAACTTCATTTTCTCGCACTTGTTTGAACGCTTCTGCCTCTACCCATTTTGTAAAATTGTCGGTTAGCACGAGTAAAAATCGTACCTGTCCTTTAGCTGTGGGAAGAGGTCCCACTATGTCCATATCCCATTTCATGAAAGGCCATAGGGATATTATCGGATGCAATAATTTCGCTGGTCGATGTATGTTATTGGAAAACCTTTGGCATCTATTACATTTGGATACGAAGTTCTCGGCTTCTTCTTCCATCTTAGGCCAATAGTATCCAACTCTGATTAGTGTTTTAACTAAGGATCTCACCTCTGAGTGATTTCCACAGTATCCTTCGCGGACTACTTTCATCACAAATTCCGTTTGGTTAGGTCCGAGGAATTTAGCTAGGGGTCCTCCGAACATCTTGCGATAAAGCGAGATGCGAATAAGGCAGTACCGTGCAGCTTTATGGCGAAGTGCTTGAGCTGCTTTCCTATCTTCAGGTACGGTGCCATTCTGCAAAAAATTAAGAATTTCATTTCTGCAGTCCCAGGTCAAGCTGTTGAAAGTTACCTCATTCCTGTCCTGGTCTATTATTGAATGAAATAATTGGACGACAATTGCATTGTCTTTGTTTGTTACTTCTGTGACTGCTGCGAGGTTAGCTAATGCATCTGCTTCTGCATTTTCCTCTCTAGGTATTTGCACTACTTTCCATGTTTTGAATTGTCTCAGGAGCTCTTGTGCTTTTTCAAGATATTGTTGCATTCTAGTCTCTCGAGCGATGTGAGTCTCCTGTATCTGATTTACTACCAGTTGGGAGTCGTTGTTGATCACAATTTGCTCGATTGAGATCTCCCGTGCGAGTTCAAGCCCTGAAATAACAGCTTCGTACTCTGCTTCATTGTTAGTTATAGGATAACACTTGATAGCTTGTCGTGTCTTTTCACCCGTGGGTGATATTAAGACTATGCCTAAGGCGGCACCTTTTATATTTGAAGAACCATCGGTGAACAAGATCCATAGGCCTGGATTAGCACCGTTAAAGAATTGTAACTCTTTTTCTACTTCATGTACAATGCTATTACTAAAGTCAGCAACAAAATCAGCTAGTATTTGAGACTTAATTGCACTCCTAGGCTGATAGATTATTTCATGTTCACTTAATTCTATGGCCCACTTAGCTAATCTTCCTGACAATTCATGTTTATGCAGAATATTTCTTAAAGGATATGAGGTCACAACGGTGATTTGGTGGCATTGAAAATATGGTCATAATTTTCTAGATGACATTATTAAAGCTAAGGCTAACTTTTCCAGATGTGGTTATCTAGTCTCAGCATCTAGCAAAGTTTTACTTACATAATAGATAGGTGTTTGTTTACCTTTTTCTTCTCTTACCAATACTGCACTTACAACAATTTTTGAGACAGCCAGGTAGATGTACAATCTCTTACCTTCTTTTGGCTTTGAAAGTAGTGGTGGTTTCGAAATATAAATCTCCAGATTCTTGAGGGCTTGCTGACATTCTTCAGTCTATTCGAATTAATTCTGCTTTTTGAGAACTGAGAAGAATTTAACTATTTTCGGAAGATTTAGAAATAAACCTACCCAAAGTTGTTATTCTCCCTGTTTGTCTTAGAACTTCCTTTTTATTTCTTAATATATGAGGTATTTCCTCTATAGCTTTAATTTGAGTGGGATTTACCTCTATTCCTCTGTTCGATACAAGGAAAGCCAAAAATTTACCCGATTGCACTCCAAAAGCGCATTTCTCTGGATTTAACTTCATATTATACCTGCGTAAAATATCAAAAGCAGTAAAGTGATGTTGGAAATGGTCTTGTGCTTGTGTTGATTTTACCAACATATCATCAATATAGACTTCCATCATCTTTCTAAGATGTTCTTGGAACATTTTAGTCACTAACCTTTGATAGGTGGCTCCAGCGTTTTTCAAGCCAAAAGGCATAACTTTATAACAGTAAGTCCCCCTGTTTGTAATGAAAGAATTTTTTTCCTTATCTGAGGGATTCATTTTAATCTGATTATAACAAGAATAAGCATCTAAGAAGCTCAATAAGTCATCACCTATTGTGGCATCAATCATTTGATCTATATGCGGCAATGGGAATGAATCTTTTGGGCATGCTTTATTTAAGTCAGTATAATCTACGTATAATCTCCACTTGCCATTATTTTTAGGTACTACCATGGTGTTTGCTAACCAGTTAGGGTACGTTACCTCTCGTATCGAACCAATCTTCAAGAGTTTCTTTACCTCTTCGTCGATCACTTGGTTCTTGAATGGTCCTTGCTTTCTTTTCTTCTGCTTAATAGGTACGAAGGATAGATCTTCATTTAGTTTATGAGTCATCACTTCTGGTAGGATTCTTGTCATATCTGAGTGGGACCACGCAAAGTAGTATGCGTTAGCCTTTAAATAATCAATTAACTTACCTCTTCGAGCGGGGCCTAGCCTCGTGCCTATATACACTTTCTGCTCATGCTTTTGTTCAGACGATGGAACAGCTTTGAGCTCCTCCGTAGTTGTTTTGATGTGCTCCTCTTTCTCCGGTTCATGAATGACGTCCGGTCTGGAATCTGCATCTGTGTGGTATACTACACCTTCCGTGGTAACTTGATTCTCCTTCTCGTAAGTAGTTTCTTTCATATTTATTTCAGCAATAATACCTTCCGTACCTATTTGGGTAGTAATTTCTTCCATGCATGTTTGGGCGGCGTTACCTGCTTGGGAGATTCCCTTATCTCGTAATTATTCCACCTCTATTTTCTTGTTGTAGTGTACCAGAGAGTTTATATTCCTTCCGGTCTGCTGATCGCCTTTGATTTGTTGAATCCCTCATTCAGAAGGGAATTTAATTACCTGATGCAACGTTAAGGGTATCGCTTTCATGTCATGGATCCATGGTCTTCCCACGATCACGTTATAAGCCATGTCAGTATCGATGACTTGCAACCTGGTACTTTTGATCACCCCCTCAGCATAAGTGCTAAGCTCAATTTCTCCTTTGGTTATAACCGTAGAGTTATCAAACCCTGATATGGCTCGTGCCCTTGGGATTATTTGATTCCACAGTAGCATTTCTTCCACGACTTTTAGAAAAATAATATTGACTGAACTACCTGGATCAATCAATACCCTTTTTACGTTAGTGTCATGAATAAGTAAAGATATTACCAGAGCATCATTGTGCGGAAGCATTAATCCGCCGATATCTGCATTATCGAAGGTTATATTGTCTTCTTCCATATTTTCACGAGCCCGTTTTACATGTGTAATTGTGAACTTCGTGGTTGTTTTGCAAATCACTCCGTTTAATTCTACACCTCCGTGTATCACGTTGACAGTTCGTTTTGGAGAAGGAGCTACATGTTGCTTATATATGTATGTTTACCTTTATCACTAAACAATTCTATTAAATAGTACTGTTTCAATAAATTTTCTACTTCACCTTGTAAAAATCTTTAATCCCGCAGTTTTGTGCCCATGATCGTTGTGGAATTCACACCAGTGATCTGGGTTCCTTCTACTTGGATTTCACCGCATCTCTTTGGGACACTTAACCTTGTCTCTCATGTTCCTCAATATTGAGACAAGTTCAGTAGTACTTACATTAAAGGTATGATCCCCAATTTGAGTATTACCTCTAGGTCGTTCATCTCGATCTTTTCAAGATCTAGACGAGGATGAGACTACATCTCTTCCTTGTTATCTATAGTCCGACCTAGTGTTTTCGAACCTGGGGTGAATATCGCATTCGGAGGGTCCTAAGTAAAGATCATACCTATTTTTACATGATCTTCTATCTAATTCAGGACATCTGGATCTGGAATGATCTTCATATCTCGAACGAGCAATGATATCTTCCTTTATTATGAGTTTAGTACTGTACCTGTTACATACATCATTCCATGTTGTACCGGGGAATTCTCTTAGACTTTCCTTAAGTCGTCTCGTGTCTTCTAAGCTTTTATCGTTTAGGTTGCTTGAAAATGCCATGGTTGCCCAATTATCAGGCACCCTGGATAACTGCATTCTTTTACGTTGAAACCTATCTACAAACTCACGAAGTAGTTCCGTGTCTCCTTATTTTATTTTGAATATGTCTTCCCTTCTCTTCTCAAATTTTTGTGCACCAGAGTGTGCTTTTATAAACGAATCTGCAAGCTCAACAAAAGAGTCAATAGAATTTTCAGGGAGAAGAGAATACCAGGTTAGGGCCCCTTTGGTAAGTGTTTCCCAAAATTTCTTGACAAGGACTAATTCAATCTCTTATTTTGTTAAGTTGTTGCCTTTTACCCCAATAGTGAAAGCAATCACATGGTCACATGGGTCAGTTGTTCCATCATATTTGGGAACGTCAGGAATTTTAAACTTCTTGGGTATAGGCAAGGGTGCTGCACTTGGTTTCCAAGGTTGTTGACAATACCTATCAACATCAATGCCTTTGACGATAGGTGGTACTCCAGGAATTTATTCGATGCGATCGTTCTGCTCCTTCATTTGTTTCTGCATGGTTAGAAATAAATTTTGTAATTCTGAGTTATTAGATATACCTCATCTCGTTTCGAGAGATTCATTAGGAGTATCTCCTCTTCCTGAGTTTGCTGCCGGTAATCCTCTCGCAAATTCTTGCAAATCCTGGCTCACTTACTCTGCAATCATTTGCTTTACACGATCTTGTTCCATAGTTTGATCATTATCACCATTGTTGTTATTCGATCTTTTTGGGGATTGTTCCCTTGAACCACGTAGGGTTCCTGAAGGCGATGGAACTGGGGTTCCACTCCTTTGCTGATTTTTGTCGTTGGAGTTTGACATAGTTCAGAGGATATCACTTGAAAAGCAAACAAAGATTATCAGATTCCCAGTAACGGAACCAATTTGTTTAACCAAAGAATTAGACCCTTTGACTAAATCTTATTTTTAAGATGAATACGTGTTGCTGATAATCAAGGAAATGGAAAAAAATGAATAGCAGACAATATTGCAGAAATATAGAAAAGCGAAGTCAATTATATTCGAGAATCAGATGCCTTTACAAGTTGTATTCCCCTCCCTTATATAGGAAATTCCTATAACGTACGACTCTTGCTATGGTTGCTCATTAATGACTAATTATGACATTAATGAGGAATTACAAAGGATAACGGTAATTGGGGTACGGTTACATAATGTTGGAGTAATAAATTGTGGGTCTTTGAATCTGCTCGTAGCTTTGTCTAGATTCACTCTGACTGTGCCTCCTCCCTGTTTTGATCAGGTTGAGTTTCCTGTGGCTGATAAGCTCGAGGATTTGCTGAATCGTGTCTCTTTGTTCCGTACCTCTTCAAAGAATCACATCTAGCTGTCGTGTTTTGCTGTATCCACGTGACTGGCTGAGTTGTCAAAAGTTGGCTTACATTTGAAACTCTTTTTTACCAATACATTGACTATTGTTGATGATGGTCTAATGAGGATGCAGGGCCGGATATGTGTTCCCAATGTGGATGGGCTTCGGGAGTTGATTCTTGAGGAGGCCCACAGCTCACAGTATTCCAACCATCCAGGTGCCGTGAAGATGTACCAAGATTTGAGACAACATTATTGATGGAGGAGGATGAAGAAGGATGAGCATCAGATCTCAGGTGGCTTGCTTCAGAGGTAAGATATCCCAACGTGGAAATGGGAGCGGATCACCATGGATTTCGAAGTTGGGCTCCCACAGACTTCGAGGAAGTTTGATGCTTTTTGGGTGATTGTGGATCGGTTGACCAAGTCAGCTCATTTCATCCCAGTGATGACTACTTACTCTTCAGAGAGGTTGGCTAAGATTTACATCAGAGAGATTGCCTGCCTTCATGGTGTCCTGGTTTCCATCATTTCAGACAGAGGTACACAGTTTACATTATGGTTCTAGAGAGCCATACAACAGGATTTGGGTACTAGGGTGGAGTTGAGCACGTCATTTCACCCTCAGATAAATAGGAAGTCCGAGCATACTATTTAGATTCTGGAGGATAGGATCCGTTCTTGTGTGGAGTTTGGAGGGTCATGGTACCAGTTCTTGGCACTTGCGGAGTTTTCCTACAACAACAATTATCAGTCCAGCATTCATATGGCACCATATGAGGCTCTGTATGGTAGGCGGTGTCGGTCCCCAGTGGGTTAGTTTGAGCCAGGCGAGGCCCAATTGTTGGGTATAGACTTGGTCCAGAATTCCCTGGATAAGGTGAAGGTCATTCAAGATAGACTTCGCACAGCTCAGTCCAGATAGAAGAGTTATGCAGACCGGAAGGTTCATGATTTAGCATTCATGGTTGGAGAGCGAGCCTTGCTTCGGATATCGCCTATGAAGGGCGTCATGAGGCTTGGGAATAATGGAAACCTGAGCCCGAGGTACATTGGTCCTTTTGAGGTATTGCAGTGTGTTGGGGAGGTTGCTTATGAGATTGCTCTACCTCCCAGCCTAGCAGGATTTCATCCGGTATTCCACGTTTCTATGCTCCGGAAGTATCGTGGTGACCTGACTCATGTGTTTCATTGCATTTCAGTCCAGTTGGACAAGGATCTATCTTATGTTGAGGATCCAGTGGCTATCTTGGACAGACATGTCAGAAAACTAATATCAAAGAACATTGCTTTAGTAAAGGTCCAATGGAGGGGTCAACCGGTCGAGTAGGCGACTTGGGAGAACAAGCGGGATATGCACAGTCGTTATCCTCATCTTCTCATAGCTTTATGTATGTCTCTGTGCTCGTTCGAGTACGAATGATTGTTTTAAGAGTGGGAGGATGTAATGACCTAGCTGGTCTTTTTGAGAGTTAGAGCCCCGATCCCCTATTAACTACTTCCCTCGTATCTAAGTTGGAAAAGTTAATTGGATGTCGACTTGCTTGTAACGACCTCGAATTTGCATTTTTATGGTTCTGTTAGCTCCGTTAGGTGATTTTGGACTTAGGAGCGCATCCGGAATGTGATTTAGAGGTCTGTAGTAGATTTAGGCTTGAATTGGCGGAAGTTGGAATTTTGGTGATTTTGGTCGGCACTAGAAATGTTGATAGGCTCGGAATGGAATTCTGAAAGTTGGAGTAGGTTCATAGTGTCATTTGTGACTTATGTGTAAAATTTGAGAAATTCAAAGTTCATTAGGCTTGAATCCATGTATAATTCATGATTTTGATGTTGTTTGATGTAGGATGAAGGCTTGACTAACTTCGCATGGTTTTTAGGAGTGGTTGGTATGTTTGGTTGAGGTCCCAGGGGCCTCGGGTGAGTTTCGGGTGCTTAACGGGTGAAAATTTGGACTTAGAAGATTTATCTGGTGTGCTGGTTCTAGTTTTTTTGCACACGCGGTAGGGGAACCGCCGGTGCGGATGATCAAGCACAGAAGCAGAAATGGGAAGGTGGTCTGGGATTGAAGGTGCGAGGTGAGTTCCGCATCCGCGATGCCCGCAGAAGCGAGCAAGGTGACGCAGGAGCGGTCTAGGAACGTAGAAGCGGACAATGGTTCGCAGGTGCGCACTTGCAGATGCGACCTCTTGATCGCAGGTACGAACTCTGGAGTTTAATGAAAACTCGTAGATGCGGTCCTAGGATTGCAGAAGCGGAAATCGCTGGGAAAAAAAAGGCATTTTCGAGGGTTTGAGTTCATATCACAATAATTCGATTTAGAGCTCGGAGGAAGGCGAATTTTTGATAGTTTTTCAGAGGAAATCATTGGTTAATGATCCCTAACCCTATTTTGATCATATTTAATTATTCAATTGTTGTATTCGTCATTTAATTAAGTAATTTGAGTGAAGAAGTTGGGAAATTAGGGAAAAAATTCCCCAACCAGAAATTTGAGATTTGAGTGGGATTTAGGCATCAGATTTGGATGATTTTTGTACCAGTAAACTCGTGAATGAATGTGTGTTCTTATTAGGTAATTTTTACTCAATTTCGAGACGTGGGACCGGGGAGGCTTTTTGAGCGAATTCCAATTCCTTGCTTCAACTTTGATTCTGTTTGTTAGATTAGTTTCTTGTAGTTGTATTTATGTTATGTAATTGGTTTAGATTAGACTTTGGCCATTCGGAGTCGCATACTCGTGGCAATAGCATAATTTCGTATTTGTTGAGCTTGGTTCGAGGTAAGTGACTTGCCTAACCTTGTGTGGAGAACCTCCCCGTAGGATTGGTATTGTTGTTGTTATTTGAGTGTTGTGTACATGAGGTGACGATTACGTACACGGGCTATTTATTGTAAAACCCGATTTTCATTAAAAAGCAAAATTGTCTTTCCTCTTATTTGAACTTATTAGCTCGTGTAACATTATGTTAGACTAAGAAAGCATGCCTACTTTCCTTAACTGTTTACTTGAACTATGTGCAGCATGTTTAGCTATTTTACCTGCTTTTCCTAAGCTTACACTTAGGATAAATTGTGAGACCCCGTGCTATGATTTTTGAGTTTTGTCGTTTTGTTGCATATTTACTTTGGGACTACGGAACGGTATTCCGGGAGATCCCCCATGTACTGCATATTTATTTTGGGACTACAGAACGGTATTCTGGGAGATTCCCCTATCTTGCATATTTACTTTGGGACTACGGAACAATATTCCGGGAGATCCCCTGCACATTTATGTTTGGGGCTACGGGACGGTATCCCGGGGATCCCCTGTTGAACTGCTATGTTCTGAGCTGTGTTTTCCATGATTTGTTCATTGTTGCATTTAAGCCTTTATTAATGCGATATCTCCTTTGTTTTGGTTCATTATATATATATATATATATATATATATATATATATATATATATATATATATATATATATATATATATATATATATATATATATATATATATATATANAGAGTTTTTCAGAGTCAATCATTGGGTAATGATCCCTAACTCTATTTTGATCATATTTCATAATTCTATTGTTGTATTCTTCATTGAATTAAGTAATTTGAGTGAGGAAGTTGGGAAATTAGGGAAAAAATTCCCCAACCAAAAATTTGAGATTTGAGTGGGATTTAGGCATCTGATTTGGATGATTTTTGTACGAGTAAACTCGTGAATGAATGTGTGTTCTTATTTGGTAATTTTTACTCAATTCCGAGACGTGGCCCGGGGAGGCGTTTTGAGAGATTTTCCAATTCCTTGCTTTAACTTTGATTCCGTTCATTAGATTAGTTTCTTGTAGTTGTATTTATGTTATGTAATTGGTTTTGATTAGACTTTGGCCATTCAGAGTTGCAGACTCGTGGCAATAGTGTAATTTTGGATTTATTGAGCTTGGTTCGAGGCAAGTGGCTTGCCTAACCTTGTGTGGAGAACCTCTTTGTAGGATTGGTACTGTTGTTGTTATTTGAGCGGTGTGTACATGAGGTGACGAGTACGTACATGGGCTGTTTGTGTAAAACCCGATTTTCATTAAAAAGAAAATTTGTCTTTCCTCTTATTTGAACTTATTAGCTCGTGTAACATTATGTTAGACTAAGAAAGCATTCCTACTTGCCTTAACTGTTTACTTGACCTATGTGAAGCATGTTTAGTTATTTTACCTGCTTTTCCTTAGCTTACACTTAGGATAAATTATGGGACCCCGGCTATGATTTTTGAATTTTGTCGTTTTGTTGCATATTTACTTTGGGACTACGGAACGGTATTCTGAGAGATCCCCCCTGTACTGCATATTTACTTTGCGAATATAGAACAGTATTCTGGGAGATCCCCCTGTCTTGCATATTTACTTTGGGACTACGGAAAAGTATTCCGGGAGATCCCCTGCACATTTATATTTGGAACTACGGGACGGTATCCCGGGATATCCCTTGTTGAACTGCTATGTTCTGAGCTGTGTTTTCCATGGTTTGTTCATTGTTGCATTTAAGTCTTTATTAATGTGATATCTCCTTTGTTTTGCTTCATTATATATATATATATATATATATATATATATATATATATATATATATATATATATATATATATATATATGTTCCAGTAGGGACCTGACCTGACCTCGTCACTACTCGATCGAGTTTAGGCTTCACACTTACTGGGTACCATTATGGTGTACTCACGCCTTTTCTGCACATGTTTTTCGTGTGCAGATCCAGGTACCTCTCATCCGCCTCATTATTGGTTCAGCTGCAGCAGCCTACTGGAGACTTCAAGGTATATCTGCACGCGCCCACAGATCCTAGGAGTTCCCTTCTATCCTTTATATTGTTTTCCCTCCTTACCTCTTTAGACTATGTATAGGAGACAATTAGACAGCTTTTCATAGAGCTTGTGACTCGTTATTTCGGGTTTTGTAAAGTATTGTGTACATTCGAGTATTAGTTTTACTTGTATATGCCGAACGACAGTCTATCATTATATAGTATCTTTTGAAGCTTAGTTGTTCAATTATTGCTTTATTTATGTTATTTCAATGTTAATAGGCTTACCTAGTTGTAGCGACTATGTGCCGTCACAACATCTTACGGAGGGGGAAAATGGGTCGTGACAAAAATCCCCTTTTTAGAGCCCCATCGACTAACCCTAGCTTGTTCTTATCAAGCAGCTGTATTTCTATCGCTCAACTCCAGATGATGTAATTATCAGAACCAGTAAGATCGATCAATATTATCGGAGCTCCCGTCGTGTCTGAAGGATGAAGAACAGTGGATTATTGTGGTCCAAATCTATCTTTACCGCTATTGTTGGATCTCAACTTTGCAATTCATCTATGAAATGAGTTGTTGAACGATTAGAATCTTCCACAATCAAAGTCGTACACTCTCAATAGAGATCGGAAGCTCTGATACCATGTTGATCTTAGGTGTAATTGATGAACCCAAATCGGCAGGAGAGATTTGGAGTTGAATGCTTAGACAGAGAAATATTGGAAGGAGGAAATGAAATAAAAATTCATTCTTCAATATATTTGTACAGTGTATTTACATACATATATAGATGATGACTTAACTAACTAACCACCTATACTAACCGACTAACTACATAACTGATTCTAGAAAGTTGTTATACAACTATTGCCACACCTCCTTTTTCACCCCCGGATTAATGAAGGGTAATAAGGGAGTTTTTCCACTTTAAGTGACATTATTCGGATTTGGGATTTATTTTAGTTTTCAAAGTCGGCACCTGGATTTTTGACGATGTTCCGGGACACCGTTTATTGAAATCCCAAACCGAGGAAATTTAGACTCTGTTTTAAGTTGTCTGTGACCAGAAATTCGAGTAAGGAATTCTGTTAACTCGGGAGAAGGTTTTAGGCATTCCCGAGTTCCGTGGTTCTAGCATGGTCGCTTAACTATTAATATTTGGCCTAATTATCTGATTATTTACATATTTTGAACCTATTGTGCATTTTAAACCTTTTGAACCGCGTTTAATATTTATGGAATTATTTTGAAACAAGTCATGATGTCGTACACTTGTCATTTTTGGACACATTGTAAACGCGCCACATGAAATGCAACCGCAATTTACAACGTGTTGATTTTATTATTGTTTGAAGTTGTGATCAGGAGCTTGAGTTACAAACCCGAGTGTAAATTACGTAATCATAACTATGGTCACGATGATTTGATTTCTTATCTGAAGCAAACTATTATTCTTAAAAGTTCTTTATTTTTCTAAGTTTAGGATTATTGAGAGGTCACGAATTATGGGTAAGATTAGGGAGAAGCAGGGATTAAATTAACAAATAGGTCATAAGATTAGTGTGTCACATCTTAGTAAATTGTTGATGCTTTGCTTTTCGGTTATCTAAAAATGCCCATTGGAAACAGTACCTTGAACTAAATACTTTTCTAATATCATGCCAAAACTTTGGTTCCAAACTTTAAAGCAACACACTAAAGCTAATGGTTAAAAATTACGAAATTAACATAATCATATTCAACCTAATCACACAGCTATGTGGAGAAAGTAAAATGGATTTCAATCTTGAGTTTAGCCTACAGAATCGGTGATTTTCCTTACTTTCTAATCACATCTTCTTCTTTTTTTTTAATACTCCTTCATTCTGATATCCAAATTTATTAACTAAATCAAACAAACTAAACAATAATTTAGTCTAAAACACAGTAAACACCACACCCGACATTTCAAT
>ML342817.1:8807-32079 GCA_005239505.1 Nicotiana paniculata
TATCCAAGGAAGAATTCACCAACGGGGGAAACCATAACCATAGACCCTTTATTATCATTGTAACATTAAATTGTTAATTAATTGCTAGTTTATTCTTATTGATTGTAGAATTAGTTAAACATCACCAAATTGATATTCAAAGTCTTGAGAAACTTGATTAAACAACAGTTTAGTATTTTATAAACTCAATTGATACGTCAATTCCTTGTGGGATCGACTCTGGGCATAATACCCCAGGATTATATTTGCAACGCCCGCTTAGTCTTCTACAAGACATAGTTGAGCGTGATCAAATTTATCTTCTTTTCATATTCAATTTCTGTTATTTTCATGAGTAGCTAGACCCATAGCCAGGGTTGTGATCCAACCTTAGTGTGGGTATTTAATGGGTATTGAATTTTAGGCCTTGAATGTGTATGGGTTAGTGATATTTAGCCTAGTTCTTGCTAGAAATATAGAATTAGTGGTTGCAAACACTGATTCATGCCTTTATGACTTAGTCTCTTCTTGAGAAAGAAAGACTAAGTCTAGGAAAACTAGGCTAACAAGGAATTGGGGTGAACTCAAGAAATTGATAGCCCCAATTAAAGGGTTAAACCTAGATATAGTAATACCCGACTTGAGCTAATATCACTTGAATTGCATCAGTACCCATTTGGACTTGAGAAAGCCAAATTGGGCAAAATCACTCAAACTACCGAGAGGTATAGAGTGAGTACCCGGGTGTGATAGCTATATTACGACCACAACTAAATCAAGCTTGCCCTAGATTCTTGCTACCCGTTAGATATCCACCTAGGTAGAAGTCACTACCCTAGTCTCTTTAAACACTTGAAAACCAACAACAAAAATATTGTACTTAGTTTCAATCATTGCATACAATAGAGTAACTTTAGAAGTAGAATCAAAACCAAATGTTTGGAAGTGTAATTAGGAACAAAACCCGCATCTAGCTTGGATACAACCCTAATTCCAAACAAATTAACTCCATGTGGATTCGATCCCGACCTAGTTGTGGTAAAACTACATCGACCATCCTCGCTACTCAATAGTAGTGTAGGCTTGGACCCGATAAATTTTTGGTGTCGTTGTCGGGGAGTTAGACGGTCTTAGCTATATATCTAAGTAGTTGTGTGTTTTGTTTTTCTTTCCTTCCATTTTTCTAATTTTTTGTGTCAATTGATTTTAGGTACCAAATGGCTCTTAACGAGGCCCTCATACATATTCCTCGGGGGGAGGAGGCAGATGAAAATGAAGGGGATGAGGTTTATCTTGAAACTCAAGTACAAAGAAGATGCCGCCCGCATCATGACAACATTCCAAACCCTTCACCACCTCCTCCAAGGGAAGCACACCGGGTGCTTCTCAATGAAGTCTACGCAAGTGCAATTGTCCCGTCCTGGATTCGGGCGGGCAATTTTCAGATTACCAATGTCATGCTTACACTCTTGGAACAAAGAGGTTTCTTCACCAAAGCTCCATATCAGAAAACATATAAGCATCTCAAAGGTTTTGTAGACAGGTGTTGGGGGAGCAAGAAGACGAATGTATCAGAGGACGCTTTGAGGTTAAGGATTTTCCCATTTTCTCTAAGATGGAAGGCTCTAGATTGGCTTGAGAGGCTACCTAACCATTTCATCACCACTTGGGATGAGTTGGCTGAGAAGTTCATAGCAATGTTTTTCTCACCGGGACATATGGCAACATTGAGAGATATATCCTAGCTTTTAAACAAGAGCCAAATGAACCATTACATTAGATTTGGGAACGGTACCGCACAATGGTAAAAGAATGCCCCAACAACGATATGACTGAAGCAATGATCCAACAAACCTTTTATAGGGTTATCAACACAACTAACCAGTGTGTGGTGAATCAACTCGCTGGGGGTAATTTCATGAAAGTGCCTTATGCTGATGCTTATGACATATTAGATGAGATGGCAGACACCTCTTCCGCTTGGCAAAGTAGAGCCAACGTTCCTCAGGGTGACCATTATGTTATCCACCTTCACAAGGAACTTCATGATCACGGACAAGCCATATCAGAGTTGACAACCACCATGAATCAGTTGGCCAAGGCTCAGCTTCAGCAGGTTCAGGGGCCAAAATAGGTAAATGCCATGGAAGAGGTAAACATGATGGTCAACAAGAGAAGATAAAGAGGCCAACAAGTTCTAAACAATCCGGATCAATTTGAGCAAAGTGGTAGTGGTTACAATCAAGATGATTCTTATGATGATCAAAGTGAAGAGGTTTTATATGCCAATAATTACCAAGGTCAACGGAGCAATTCTCCAAATCAACAACAGCAGAGATCATAGGGAAACAATCAAAATTAGGGCAACCAAGGACAACAAGGGAATTGGAATAGTGGCAACAACAACAATCATAACAATTGGGGGAACAACAGTCAAAATTGGGGTAACCAAGGAAATCAAAGCAATTAGGGAGGATCTAATCAAGACAATTAGGGTGGCAACAATAATAGTAATTGGGGAGGCAATGGAAATCAAGGGGGTTGGAACAACAATAATCAAGGAAACCGGTGGTCGGTCTTTCAAAGGCCCCGAATGTATCAACTACCCAACAAACCGCCTTCATATCCGTCACAAGGTCCTAGTTATTCCAACAATGAGATGGGAAGGATATAAAGCATGTTCAAGCAAATGATGGAAAGAAATGTCGACTCCGATGCCCAAATAGCCTCCCGCAACACTTCAATCCGCAACTTGGAAGTCCGAATGGGTCAAATTTCTCAAGCGTTAAATACTCGCCCTAAGGGGGCACTACCAAGTGATACGGTAGTAAACCCTAAGGGTGGGAACAATACGGGCCATGCTATGTCGGTGACTACAAGAAGTGGTAGATGTGGAGTTGCTGGTACCTCCAATCCAAGAAAGATTGTGAATGATGATGATGTGATGGTGCAAGATGATGATGAGACAAGCAATGATGTCCAAGTAAATGGTGAGAATGTGAATGATGAAGTGAGGATAGACATTGATGACAATGTGGAGGAGCCGAAAAATGATGTGAACCCGTCTAAGGAACATGTGATAGACATGCCGGAACCGGTAGTGCCCAAAGCCAAGGCTCCTTTACCAAGGCCTCATCCACCATATCCTCAAAGGCTCGAAAAGAAAAACAATGAGAAACAATTCAAGAAATTCATTGATATGATGAAAAGTTTGTCCATAAATGTGCCATTGGTTGAAGCCCTCGAACAAATGCCGGGATATGACAAGTTCATGAAAGACTTGGTAACTAAGAATAGGTCAATGAACTGTGAAACGATCAAAATGACACATCAAGTGAGTGCCATTGTGCATTCCATGGCTCCAAAGCTAGAAGATCCCGGTGCCTTTAAAATTCCATGCACTATTGGTAGTGCCAATTTTTCCAAAGCCTTGTGTGACTTTGGAGCGAACATTAATTTGATGCCATATTCTGTGTTCAAGACATTGGGGATTGGGCAACCAAGAACCACATCCATGAATTTGCAAATGGCAGACCGGAAAATGAAGAGGCCATTAGGGATAACTGATGATGTGCTAGTTCGGGTCGACAAGTTCATACTTCTCGCAGATTTTGTGATACTCGACTGTGAGGTTGACTATAAGGTACCTATCATATTGGGGAGACCTTACTAGCTACAGGGAAGGCCTTAGTTGATGTGGAAGCTGGGGATCTCACCTTCAGGGTGGGCGATGAAAAAGTTATGTTCCACGTGTGCAAGTCAATGAGGCAGCCTAATAGAAATGAAGTGTGTTTGTTCGTGGATCTTGTGACTGAAGTAATTATTGATGAAACGAGTGTTGTGATTTATGATGAAGACCCATTGGAAGCTTTGGTATTGAATCATGATGAGGATGAGAAGGAAGGCTTGGTAGAATGTGCAAATGCTTTGCAAGGAATGAGATCCTATACATATGGGCCCCGAAAACTTTCCTTGGACCTTGAGAACCGGAAGACTCCACCAACAAAGCCCTCAATCGAGGAGCCTCCCACATTGGAGTTGAAGCCCTTGCCTTCACACCTTAAGTATGAGTTCTTAGGACCTTGTTCCACATTACCTGTTATTCTTTCCTCGTGCTTAACTAACGTGCAGGTAGATTCCACCCTTGAGGTGCTCCAAAGGAGGAAGAAGGAAATATGTTGGACATTGGCGGATATTCGGGGTATAAGACCACCTTTTGCATGCACAAAATCATATTGGAGGAGGATGCCAAACCCTCCGTGGAACATCAAATAAGGTTGAATGAGGCCATGCAAGAGGTAGTCAAGAAAGATATCATTAAGTGGCTAGATGCAGAGGTTGTCTACCCTATTTCGGATAGTTCATGGACTTCATCGGTACAATGTGTCCTAAAGAAGGGGCCATGGCTGTGATTACAAATGATAGAAATGAATTGATCCCCACAAGAACTGTCACCGGTTGGAGGGTATGAATGGATTATAGAAAGATCAACAAAGTGACTCGGAAAGACCATTTTCCGTTGCCATTTCTTGATCAAATATTGGATAGGCTTGCCGGATATGCTTATTATTGCTTCTTGGATGGGTATTCCGGATATAACCAGATTCTTATTACACCCGAAGGCCAAGAGAAAACCACCTTCACTTGTCCGTATGGAACATTTGCATTCTCAAGGATGCCATTTGGTTTGTGTAATGCACCGGCTACTTTTCAGCGGTGTATGATGGCAATATTCACGGATATGGTGGAGGACTTCCTTGAGGTTTTCATGGATGATTTCTCTGTTGTGGGGGATTCCTTTGAAGAATGTTTGGATAATCTTGATGAAGTATTGTCCCGTTGTGAAGAGACCAACTTAGTGCTTAATTGGGAGAAGTGCCACTTTATGGTCGAGGAGGGCATTGTCCTCGGCCATAAGATCTCCAAGAATGGTATTGAAGTGGATAAAGCAAAGATTTAAGTGATATCAAAAATACCTCCTCCTACTTTCTTCAAGGGAGTGAGGAGCTTTCTAGGTCATGCGGGGTTTTACCGTAGGTTCATCAAGGATTTTCCAAAAGTGGTAAACCCCTTGTGCAAGTTGCTGGAAAAAGATGCCAAGTTTGTGTTCAATGAAGATTGCATGAAAGCTTTTGAGCTACTCAAGTATAGGTTGACTACCACTCCCATCATTAACGCACCCAATTGGAGCTCACCATTTGAGCTCTCATGTGCAATGCTAGCCACATGGCGGTAGGAGCGGTATTGGGGAAAAGAATCAACAAGATATTTCATCCGGTCTATTATGAAAGCAAGACCATGAACGACGCCCAAGTTAACTATACAGTGACAGAGAAAGAGCTATTAGCCATTGTCTTTGCCATGGAAAAGTTCCGCCCGCACCTCATGGGTACCAAACTGATTGTGCACACCGATCACGCGGCACTTTGTTATTTGATGAGTAAAAAGGACTCTAAGGCTAGGTTGATGCGGTGGGTACTTCTTCTACAAGAGTTTGACCTTGAAATCATAGACCGCAAAGGGAGTGAGAATCAAGTGGTGGGCCACTTGTCCCTCTTGGAAGAGGAGGGAAGTCCCCATGATGGCCTCGAGATCAATGATTCTTTTTCGGATGAAGAACTCCTCTCCGTGTCTTTGACCGGGATGCCTTGGTTTGCCGATGTGGCCAACTTTCTTGTGACTGGCATTGTCCCGAATGAGTTCTGTTCAAACCAAAGGAAGAAGCTCAAACGGGACTGCTTGGATTATTACTGGGACGATCCATATCTTTTCAAAATTTGCAATAATGGTGTTATCTGGAGTTGTGTTCAGGGAGAAGAGCAATTGAGTATTCTTGAAGCTTTTCATTCCTCGCCCTATGGTGGTCACCATGGTGGGGCGAGAACTGCTACAAAGGTCCTAAGTTGTGGATTCTATTGGCCTACCTTGTACAAAGATTCTAGCAAGCTCGTTAAGCGGTGTGATGATTTCTAAAGAGCAGGTGGGATCTCCAAGAAGAACGAGATGCCTCTCAACACCATCCTTGAGATTGATATTTTCGACGTGTGGGGCATTGACTTTATGGGACCATTTGTGAGTTCATGTGGGAACACCTATATTCTTGTTGCTGTGGATTACGTTTCCAAATGGGTTAAAGCTGTGGCTTTGCCCAACAATGAAGCAAGGAGTGTGCTGGCTTTCTTAAAGAAAAATATCTTCACAAGGTTTGGCACCCCAAGGGCTATCAGTAGTGATGGGGGTTCTCATTTTTTTAACAAAGCCTTCGACACTTTACTCTCCAAGTATGGTGTCACTCATAAGGTGTCAACCCCCTATCACCACCAGGCAAGTGGACAGGTTGAAGTCTCCAACAGGGAGATTAAGATCTTTCTATTCAAGACTGTCAATGCAAACCGGACTGATTGGTCAAGGAAACCTGACGATGCTTTATGGGCCTATAGAAAAGCTTACAAGACTCTAATTGGTATGTCTCCATATCAGTTGGTATTTGGGAAAGCATGTCATCTCCCGGTGGAATTAGAGCACAAGGCCATGTGGGCGTTGAAGAAATTGAACCTTGAATGGGATGTAGCTTCCAATCTCAGGGTAGAGCAATTAAATGAACTTGATGAGTTCCGGTTCCATGCTTACTCCAATTCGTCCTTGTATAAGGACAAAATGAAGTACCTACATCATAAGTATATCCGGAACAAAGAATTCAAAGAAGGTGACTTGGTTCTTCTATTCACCTATCGGTTACGGATGTTTCCGGGAAAGCTAAAGTCAAAGTGGAGTGGTCCTTTTAAAGTGGTGCATGTTACTCCTTTTGGTGCTCTAGATTTGAAAAACAAGAATGGTGAGATCTTTAGAGTCAATGGGCACCGGGTGAAGCACTACCTTGGCAAGATTGATGATAGCAACGTTGTGGCATTGGTCCGTTTCAAATGATTGATGGTAACATGCGTCGTGCCGCGACGTTAAATTAGGCGCTTCTTGGGAGGAAATCCATGTGTTTTTCTTTCTTTTGATTTTCTTCTTAGATTAGGCACTGTTTTGGACTAACTGGTTGTGAAGTGTATGTAGGAATTGGTTGTGCAGTGCAGGAAATTGACAAGGAAAAATTTGGCTAAGTGGTGAAATTTCGCGGACCGCGCCAAAAATTATGCGGACCGCGCCCAAAATTTAGCGGACCGCACAAGCACTTCGCGGCCGCACAATTCTGTGCACGGTCACGTAGCTGAAATGGGCAAAATGCCAACTCTCTGAAGTTGTCCTATCAAAATTCCTTAAGAGTTCGCGACCGCGTTCAAAATTTTGCGGACCGCACAAATTGTGCGGCTGCTGCCAATTTTTCGCGGACCGTGCCCATGCATCTGAGGCTGAGCTACAAAAAGGTAAAAAGTACGGACCGCGTCAAAATTTCGTGGCCACACTCAGGTAAGTCGGTCCGTCCTTTGGAGTCCGAGTATAAATACATCTTTTTGGAACTATTCACACTTTACAAACACTGAACTCTTAAACACACCTAAAGCACTGTGCACCTTTACTTGCTTTCAATCTCATCGCATTCTCATCAAGTGTAGATTTCCTACCATTTTTTACAACTGGTATGTTCATTTCAATGATTTAATTTAATTTTTTTGTTTTCTTTTATCTTTGTCTTAGTTTTCTTCTTTAGTTAGGGTTAGGTTCATGCCAAAAATGCCAAATGATGTTTAATCTTTGCTTAGAAACATATGGGTAGTGTTTGTATGCATAATGGGGGATGGGGTAAGTAGTTTTGCATGCTTAATTGCCATAATTTTGTACAATTAGTGAAAACCCTAGGAGCAAGTGTTCATCATTTCCGAATTAATTTGAATTTCGCAGCTGCGCACACTTTTATGCGGTCCGCAATACGGTATGCGGCCGCGTATAAAATTGTGCTGTCCGCGATACCCTACTTTCAAGGCACTGATAGTTGCTTAAAATTTTCGACCACAATGACTTTTGTGTGGTCCGTGGTTGGTCTTTCGCGGCCGCACTCGTAATTGTGCGGTCCGTGTAATTGAACTTCAGAGACTCAATAATTTGATTTCATGGCCGCGCTCAAAATTATGCGGTCTGCAATGGGTCTTTTGTGGATGCACTCATTTTTGTGCGGTCCGCGATTGATCAACTTCAAAGAACCAGTGCTCTGAGCCTGGTATCTTCGCGGCCGCGTGCAATTTTCCACGGTCCACGATGGGCAGCCCCCGGTCGCACTCACTTTTGTGTGGTCCGTGCTGCCCTGTTCTGAGAAGCAATGTATTTCATTTCATCTGTACTGCATTAACACATGTTGAACCTCAATTATAACTAACTCTCACTACTTGTGTGTTGCAGAAAATGGTGCGCTCTCGTGGTAGAGGAGACACTTCCAAAGGGAGGGCAGAATCCTCCCGAGGCCGGGTAAGGGAAAGAAAACCTTGCCCTTAGCAGTCCAAAGGGTAGTGGGCAAAAAGACCACCCTAGTTAGACCTCCTCTCGACTCCTCGGACACCAGTGAATACCTCCCTTCCAGGGAGACGTCTGAGGGGGATTCTGTCCAAGCACAACCGGGAACACAATCACAATAATTCCCCGGTCGCCTCTACCTAGTCAATGAACCTACCTCCTCCTATGGGTCGTCTGATGGCTCAGAGGGAGGTAGTCAGGCATCAGAACCATCTTCCCCACCTGCTACAACACCTTCCTCAACAGCTACCCCAATAAATGTTGACGATGATGATGAAGTCCCGTAGGACGGGAGAGGGGATGATACTAATGTGGGAGGTCTGGCGAGGTCAAGGAAGCCCGAGGTGTGGGCTAATAGATTTGTGAGCGAGAATGCTTATGCCATGTTTCGGGAATGGCGGCCCCAAAGGTCGCTCACTCTTGAGAGACAATTCACAACAAGAGACCTACTTCCGCACAATCCAAATGTCCTAAAGCAATTTGAGAAGAGAAAATGATGGAAGTATTTCGCCGGAAAAGTAATGGATGCCAATGAACACCTTGTCAAGGAGTTCTATGCCAATGTTTCCCACATCAAAAAGGGTACCACGGTGACGAAGGACCGGAACTTGAAAATCCGATTTGATGGTCACACACTGAACAATTATGCCGGATTTGAGGATGTTGAAGAAGTGCAGTACCTGGAGAAGCTAGCCTCGGATGAAGCAGCTCGTCCATGGCTAGCGGAGATACTAGATATTCCAAGGACAACACCGGCATGGCTCACAGTTGGAGTCCCAATAGTCAGAAACACCCTTAACTTTGAAGCCAAAGGGTGGTCAATATTCGTGTGCAGCCGGCTTGACCCTTGACAGCATGAAAATGTCCTCCCACTCACCCGGGCAATTCTGGTAGCATCATGGCGGGGTATCCATTTAATATGGGAAACCTGATGTCCTACAACATCTCCAAGGCAACCAACAAAGAAGAAAGATCTTATCCCTACCCCAACTTCATTACTGAGTATCTCAAAGACCAAGGGGTAGAGAAGAGGCATTTTGATACGAAGATAAGGGATAAAAAGCCATTCTCCTGGTACCACCTCCAAGGAGAGGATAACCCTAAATCCAAGGGTAAGGCCACTACCTCCATTGTCCAGTCTCAAGAGCCAAGGGTAGTGGCCACTGGGTCAGAGCCTTCCATAGCAGCCGGTTCTTCAGCTACCATGCCTCCCTCATCATCCGGGCCATCCATCTGAGTGCCATTATCTGTGCCTTCATCTTCCACCTATCCTTAGACTGCACTGCGGGTTTCACAGACACTATCCAGCCTTAAAAACTGGATGCAGGAAGCTACCACAAAGCTGATTGTCCTATCCAGTGTAGTAGCAGCACAGTCTTCAGCCCTATCACAGCTTCAGGTACCTCCATCAGTGGAGGATTCATTGAAGGAGCTTCTGGGCAACCTGAAGAAGCTTCTGGACAACCAGAAGAAGATCCTGGAGACTCTTGATGCACATGGTAAGGTTATCAAGGATCTGGGCAAGCAGGTGAAGAAGATGAGGAAGACTTAGGCCTCAAAGGAGTCAGTGGAGAAGCTGAGCAAGGAGGTAGAGAATATTGCCTCTACTGGAGGTATCCCACTGGACCTGCTCATGGAGGAGATAACCCCAGCAACACAGGCATCAGAGCATGAGGCATCAGATGCAGCAGTTGGCCAGCCTGAGGAGCCAGCTGCCACTTCACACACTCCTGAGGAGCTGATCAAGATGCTTAGCAACCCCGTAGTCCCCCAGTCAGAGGATGTGGAGATCCAGTTAGAGGAAATAAAGGATGCTGATGACCCCATGCCTTCTGAGGACCCCATTCATGTTCATGACCCGATGCAGATAGAGACCACATAGGGAGTTCTCCTTACTCTCTACCCTTTTCCATGATCTTATTTTGTTATTAGCATTGAGGAAAATGCTATTTTTTTATTTGGGAGGGGGGGGGGTCCATTTTTGATTTGATGACATTTGGTATGTAATGGCCATTACTATATTTTTCTTTATCTTTATTTTCACTTTTGGTATGTATATAATTTTACCATTCGATGTATATATTCATTTCCATTATGTATATATTCGTTTTACTCCATTATGTACATATTCAGTTTACTTTCCGTAGTTTACTTCTTTCTTTTTTTTCCTTAGTAGCATAGCTTCTTATTTCCTTTAGTAGCTTCTTTTTAAGTTTTTAGCTTCTTTTTATATTTTGTGTGAACAATAAGACTTTGGTTTTCTTAATGCCACGGTTCTTTCCAAAGGTGGATATTGTGTGAACCGGGTGGCTCTTCCCAACGATGGATGGCGTGAGAACCTTCTTAAGGGATTGAGTCTGTTTTTTTTTGTTTTGGTACATAGTAGTAATGAATAAAAGTGTCTGAATTAGCTTCACTTGGTACTAACACATTTATCTTCGACCTTATGGTTAGAAACAAGTTGATTGGCGAAGAATAGCTCTAGTTGTGACCTTTAGACTCTTGTGTTGACTAAAACAATCATCGAGTGGTTTCTTTGAGACATTTGTGATTTTCAATCTTAACTAAGGTTATTGTGGGCCCTCGAATCTATTCTCTTTAACAATCCAGTAGCTTGAGAGGTGAGGTATTGAATTGCAAGTCCAAGTTCCGTGCCAATAAGTCTAGAACATGCCCTGAATGTTTGTCTAGGCAAAATTTTAAGTGTAGCTCGACTTGAGAAATGATTGTAGGCTCTCCTTGATCCAAATTGGAACTTGAAAGATTCCGTAGCCTACTAATATGATATCCCTAGTCATCCCCTTTGATCCTAAGCCTTTTTCATTCAATAGCCACATTGCCTTTATCCGTTTATAATGACCCTCTCTTGGCACCCGATCTTTCCTTAGCATTCGTGATAACCAAGTGGAAAAAGCATAAGTTTTGGGGAGATATAAGGAATTTGAAAGTAATAAAAGGTACAAAGAAGAAAAAGAAATGAAGAAAAGAAAAGGAAAAGAAAAGGAAGAAAGGCCAAAAAGAAATATGTCAAAAAGAAAGTGAAAGTTGAAGGGATTCAAAGAAAGCAATGATGAAAGGCATGCAGTGATTAAAAAGGAGAAAAATGATTGTCATGATCGAGAAAGGGTGGCAGTGTGTCTCTCTAGTTCCCCTAAGGAAGAAGAAAATGACTCAAAGAGTCAAGAAAGTATGAGCCGAAATAAGAAAATGAAGTGCTTAAGGAAATATGAAACCATCATATGCCGATAAATCCTACCTTGATCCAAAAGCCTTCATTACATTCCCGCAAAAGCCCTGTATGATTTCAAGTTGAGTGAGTTTACATTAGTGGTGATTTACATAAGGGGCAAGCTTATAGTACTTAGAGCCGGACTTGTGGCATTTGTTTGAAAGAGATGAGCGCACTTCTTCACAATCCTTGTTTTGAGTGTTACATTCTAAAGTGAGATTTGCTCATGGAGAGTAGAGGAGGAGGAGTTTGGGTTCCACAATGACCTACGTGTTAGAGCGAGTTTCCTTGATGAATTGAGTCAACTCTTGATGCTTAGTGTCACAATAGAACTATGGTACTCAAAAGGTCATAACATGGTGTTGTTGATAACTCATTTGTGTTGAGGGTAATTGTTAGTCCCAATTGATGCTTGATAGTGTCACCTTAGGCCAGCTGAAATATCTTTTTTTTCTTGTGGAGGTGGGAATTACCTTATTTTCTTGAGAACAAGCAAAAGCTTAAGTTTAGGGGAGTTGATAAGTAGGGATTTTAACCTATTATTTTCTCTCTTTTACTTGTGTTTTGGGCCAAAATGCGTGAAGGTATTCCTGAAAACTAATGTAATATGCTTGCTTGCAGGAATTGTTCAAAATGAGCCAAATGAGTCATAATCAACTCATAAAGGAGTCAAAACTTGAACAAAAACCAAGTCTGGGCCAGGAAATATGAAACGTGGACCGCACAAATAATGTGCGGCCGCGAAAGTCACAACGCGATCGCGATCACAATTACGCGGCCCCCGAAAGGGAGATTCAGAGAGGTTGATTTTTGGGCTAAAAGATGAACGCGGTCCGCACCAGAAAGGTGTGGTCGCAAAAAGTACTTGTGCAACCACGATTGGAATTACGCGGACGGTGGCTGAGGTTTAGAGAGCTTACAACTTAATCAAAAACGAGAAGTGCGGTCCGCGTCAGAATCATGCGGCCGCAATGGAAGTTATGTGGTCTGGGAAACTCAGCTCAACCTAGATCCAGAAGTGAAGAACACAGATCACGATCAGAATTACGGGGCTGAGAAAGCAAGAGTGTGGCCCCGCTTAGAATTACACGGCCGCAAAACCTCCGCAGGGGTATTTTTGTCCGAAAATTTTAGCTTAGTAAAAATAGAATGTTTTGTCATTTCTAGGTTGTGTTATGTATTATCCGAGCACGTGTGACGGCTGGAACTTCCCTTTTGGGAAATTTAGTATTAGATTCATCTTTTAACATTAGATTTTCATATCTTAATCATATATTATGGATTTTATCTTCTTTTCATCTTCAATTTATGTTATTTTCATGAGTAGCTAGACCCATAGCTAGGGTTGTGACCCAACCCTAGTGTGGGTATTTAATGGGTATTGAATTTTAGGGCTTGAATGTGTATAGGTTAGTGATATTTAGCCCAGTTCTTGCTAAAATTATAGAATTAGTGGTTGCAAACACTGACTCATGTCTTTATGACTTAGTCTCTAGTTGAGAAAGATGGACTAAGTCTAGGAAAATTAGGCTGACAAGGAATTGGGGTGAACTCAAGAAATTGATAGTCCCAATTAAAGGGTTAAACCTAGATATAGTAATACCCGACTTGAGCTAATATCACTTGAATTGTATGAATACCCATTTGGACTTGAGAAAGCCAAATTGGGGCAAAATCACTCAAACTACCGAGAGGTATAGTGTGAGTACCCGGGTGTGATAGCTATATTACGACCCCAACTAAATCAAGCTTGCCCTAGATTCTTGCTACCCGTTAGATATCCACCTAGGTAGAAGTAACTACCCTAGTCTCTTTAAACACTTGAAAACCAACAACAAAAATATTGTACTTAGTTTCTATCATTGCATACAATAGAGTAACTTTAGAAGTAGAATCAAAACCAAATGTTTGGAAGTTTAATTAGGAACAAAACCCTCATCTATCTTGGATATAAACCTAATTCCAAACCAATTAACTCCATGTGAATTCGATCCCGACCTAGTAGGGTTAAAACTGCAGCGACCATCCTCGCTAGTCAATAGTAGTGTAGGCTTGGACCCGATCACATATCTGAATATATGTTCTGGTATTCCCGGACTCCGATCAAGCTTCCATTCAACAATAGTCCCGGGGTTAAAGTGTTGTAATGCGGCCATGTACCTGGGTAGAGATGCAAAGGACTTATCCCAGTTACCATAAACAATTTCAAAAGCACGTTTCCGTCAGAGAAATGCCTTTCTTTTGGTAATAGTACATCTATATTCCTGGTGGACAGATGTTATACACTCTTTGATCTTGTACTTTATTGTCACGACCAAACTGGAGGATCATGACTAGCACCCGGGCCATACCTGCCGAGCACCAACATACATTTTATCTAACCTTCTTTATTATCTTTAAGGGCCGACGAGATCAATATAAATGGTAGATATGGATCATGAACAATAAACAATGAAAAATAATGGCATGAACATACATCAGCATGGGATGACAATACTGCTAAGAAACTATATATAACGTACGAGCTACAACGCTGCCAAGAAAGATTATAAAACAAAAATTAGCCAACAAGGCATACCAAACTATACATGAGTCGACACCTGTCTATGAGCCTCTAAAGGAGCATAAGTGATGCAACATTGCCGGAAGAGGGCCCCGACATACCCATAATATTTATAACAAAAATACATACCAAGACCACGGCAAGTCTTGAGAAGGGATCTTGCCAATAACCGCTGAACTGGGAAGCCTATTGTGGTGGGGGAGCTACGTCTACCTATTTAACAGGACCTGCAGCACGACATGCATCGTCAGAAAATAAAAAGGACATCAGTACGAATAAAGTACTGAGTATGTAAGGTAGAAAAAAATAAGTAAGAATAGTAATGTAAACAGGGATAGAGTATATACAACCTCTAACATCTGGGTACCTCTGAGGGCTACTGACATGAAATGCGTGAGACATACATATATATACATAAACTTTTAAAACATACGCTTCTGTGTGCAACATCATCATCATATCGTACCCGGCCGTAATAGGCTCGGTAAAACGTACCCGGCCACGTGGAGCTCGAAAAAACCCAACTGATCAGTGGTTGCACAATAGGTGTTGTACCCGACCGACTATAGCGTGGCTCAGGAGAGTAAAATAGATACCTATATATACAATGCATGTAGGAATCATTGGAATCATATACTGAACCTTTCGAGTGACATAAGGTTGATATTCTCTGTACACTTTATTAGGACTAACTCTTTATCAAGAATCTTATAAGAATCAGGAAGTACCAACAATATTGATAATATAATAATAAGAGAAGCAACCTCAACATCAATTGATCCATAAGAAGGAAAGAAATGTAAGTACTGCTAGCTTCTAAGACTAGAGTATCTTTGGAAGCTTGTTCATTGCATTATGTATAATCAGAGTCATGCAAAAGAAGGAAAGGGATAGCCTGACATACCTTGTATATATACTGCCCAACCTCAAGCTATGCAAATGTCACGACTCCTTAATCTACAATAAGAGAAACGACACTATCGTTGTCATTTAAGCGTCGTAACTATTATGTATCGACCATAACATATTTTATGATGAAACGGACAGCACCTCCCCTATATATATATGACTTCACACAAGTCAAAACAATCACCAAACAACCCAACACACCGCAATCTCTTCATACACAAAACGACCACCGTAGTAGTGTTAAACGACCCAGAAATGTTACGACGAACGACCAGACCACCACCCTACATCTATATGGTGTTTCGGCAAAGCCTTCCTCCTCAAAAACTCCACAAAAAAGCAGTAAAACACTCATCCCAACAGCAACACAAAACAGTCCACAAAATAGTCCGCTACAAGTGAATAACTCGAACTCACGGCTTCCGATCACCGTCCCGTGAGTTCTTACAAGTATAGAATGAATTACCATGAATTTACAGAAGAAAAAATGGATGAAAGAGATCAGTAAACTTACCTAAATTGTTGGATAACTCAGCCCTTATCTTGGTTCTTCAAACTCTAGGTTTTACCCCCCAATTAGAACTTGAAAGAGAGAGAAAATCAATTAGGGTTTGTGGATAATTTTTGGGAGGAAGTTTTGCAGGGGTTTGGGTCTGGTTATTTGTGATATATAATGAGGGTTATATTTCAGGAGATAAGACTTTAAATGGGCTCTTTGGCCAACCCGGAATTTCCTCTCTTTGGGCTCTCATTTAACCAAGTAGGTGACACACCTACTTGTCACCTAGCAGCCTGTGCAGTCTCGTAACAATACATATATCTCTCTACTGCTATGTCATATTGATAAACGGTTTAATGTCTTGAAAACTAGACTTATATATTCAATTGGGTGGGTATATCACCCCGTAATTCCAAGTAAATTGGGAGAAAAGCTTAGTAACATTTGACCTAAAGTTTAAATGAAATTATTTTAAATGAAATTATGAACATAAGTTGCGACAACTTTTGTTGACTTTTGTTTCATAACTCGTTTGACTTCAAGACTTATGATACGGATATTATATGATTCCAATAAATTAAAACATGACCCTTTGAGAATATTAACCACCCCTAGTTTTACCCAAAAATACGGGTTACGACATCCTTGATTCGTTTAACTTCTAATACTTGTTAATCACCCTTATACACTCTTATATCATTTTAGACCAATAGGATTAACTTCTTATCATCTCAAAGATAATCTCTTCTCAGATTTACGTCGACTAACTTATGGCATGAACCAACGTACGTGAATATGGGTTGTAACACCCTCCCCCCTTTAGGAACATTCTTCCTCGAATGTAAGGGTTTATGGGGAGCCTAACTCATCGTGGATTCCAACGGAAATTTACGGTCGAGTTTCCCCTATAAAATGGATACTAGCCAAACTTGCAAGCAGTTAAACACAACGTATAGTCTCACAAGGCTATACCAAGCAATATGGATACGTACATTATCTGTATATCACCATTTTGTATTAAGTAAGAGTATTCTCAAGCTACTACTTACCTCATAGAGCCATTTCACCTTCTAATGCGTCCTGCGTCCTGCGTCCCCCCGGCATCCTCGTTATATTGAATCTGGAACAAGTAAAGGTATTTAGACTTCATCTCCTCTTGTGCTTCCCATGTAATTTCTTCCCTGTTCTTGTTCCTCCACAATACTTTGACGGAAACTACATCCTTTGTTCTCAGCTTGCGAACTTGTCGATCTATTATAGCCACTGGCACTTCTTCATATGATCGATCCTCTATAACTTGTACATATTTGATAGGGATGACCCGAGAAGGGTCTCCAATACATTTCCTAAACATAGATACATGGAATATCGGGTGGACAAATTCCAATTCGGATGGCAATTCTAACTCATAAGCAACCTATCCAATTGCTCAAAGAATTTTGTACAGTCCGATATACCGCGGACTCAGCTTACCCTTCTTCCCAAAATGCATAACACCCTTCATCGGCGAGATCCTCAGGAAAACCCAATCACCAACCTCAAATTCCAGATCTCGACGTCGGACATCAAAATAAGACTTTTTCCTACTTTGCGCCATACTTAGATGCTCTTGTATTAGTTTCACCTTCTCAATGGCTTAATGAATCAAATCTGGCCCATATAGTTTTGTTTCACCGACTTCGAACCATCTAAGTGGTGATCTTCATCTCCTCCCGTATAGTGCCTCGTACGGGGCCATTTTAATACTGTAATGGTAGCTATTATTGTAGGAAAATTCTATGAGTGGAATATGGTCATCCCAGTTCCCCTTGAAATCCAGAACACATGCTCGTAGCATATCTTCAAGTGTCTGAATGGTATACGTTCATCCTGTCCGTCAGTTTATGGATGGAATGTAGTGCTGAGATTCACTTGTGTGCCTAAACCTTTATGAAAAGACCTCCAAAAGTTAGCCACAAATTGCGCTCCTCGATATGATATAATATATACCGGCACACCATGAAGCCTAACAATCTCCTTGATATACAACTCCGCATAATCTTCAGCTGTGTAAGTTGTCTTAACTGGAAGAAAATGGGCACATTTTTTAAGTTGATCAACTATCACCCATATGGAGTCAAACTTATGATAAGAGCGAGGTAATCCAATAATGAAGTCCATATTAATCACCTCCCATTTCCAGGTCGGAATCTCTATATTCTGAAGAAATCCACTGGGTTTCTGATGTTCGATTTTTACTTGTTGACAATTAGGACACTGGGCTACAAATTATGCAATAGACTTCATGTTATCCCACCAATATTGCTCCTTAACATCATGATACATCTTTGTCGAGGCGGTATGGATGGAATATCGGTATTGGTGAATTTTAATCATAATCTTCTCTCTCAACCCTGCCACATCAAGCACACATAACCGGCCCCGGTATCTCAGTGTTGTTTCGATCTCAAAAGCCGTAATTTTACACTGTTGAATGCTCTCTCTCAATCGTACTAAGGTAGGATCTTCATATTGTTGTGATTTTACCTCGGCTACCAAAGATGATTCTGATCTATTCTGTACAGTAACCCCTCCGTCATCAGAGTCTAACAATCTAATTCTCATATTGGCTAGCTGATGAAGCTCTTTAGTCAACCCCTATCTACCTGCCTCAATGTGTACTAAGCTTCCCATTGACTTATGACTGAGAGTGTCTGCCACAACATAGGCTTTACCGGGATGGTACAATATCTTGACATCGTAATCTTTCAGTAATTCAAGACACCTACGCTGCCTCAAATTCAACTCCTTATGCTTGAAGGTGTATTGTAAACTCTTTTGATATGTGTAGATATCAACATGGACGACGTATAAGTAGTGCCACCATATCTTCAAAGCATATATTACTGCAGCCAATTCCAAATCATGGGTCGGGTAATTCTTTTCATGCTTCTTAAATTGTCTTGATGCATAAGAAATCACCCTCCCATATTGCATCAATACGCACCCCAAACCTATACCTGAGGCATCACAATATACCACATAACCTTTTGTTCCTTCTGGGAGAGTGAGCACTGGCGCAGATGTCAATCGATCCTTTAACTCCTGAAAACTTCGTTCACAAGCGTCAGACCACTGGAACTTAGTAGCTTTCTGTGTTAACTTAGTCAATGGTGATGATATAGAGGAAAACCCTTCTACAAATCGCCTATAATATCCTGCTAGCCCCAAGAATCTGCAGACTTCTGATGATGTTGTAGGTCTCGGCCAATTCTTTACTGCATCGATCTTTTGAGTGTCGACACTAATACCCTCGTCAGATATCGCATGGACAAGGAATGCTACTGAGTTCAGCCAGAATTCACATTTGGAGAGCTCAACAAATAACTTACGATACTGAAACGTCTTTAATACTATCCGTAAGTGGCCGCATGTTCCGCCTCCGAAGGAGAATACACCAAAATGTCATCAACGAATATAATCACGAACACATCAAGATAGGGCCTGAATATAGTATTCATGAGATCTATAAAAGCTGTTGGGGCATTTGTTAGCCCGAACGACATCACCAAGAACTCAAAGTGCCCATATCTTGTCCAAAAGGCCATCTTTGGAATATCCTTCTCCTTAACCCTCACCTAATGATACCCTGAACGTAAGTCAATCTTGGAGAAATACTTGGCACCCTGGAGTTGGTCAAATAGGTCGTCAATCCTTGGAAGTGGGTATTTGTTCTTTATAGTAAACTTTTTCAACTGTTGATAATCAATACATATCCTTAATGACCTGTATTTCTTCAGCACGAACAGGACTGTGGCACCCCAAGGTGAAGTGTTAGGCCTAATAAAGCCCTTATCCAGCAAGTCCTTCAACTGCGCCTTCAACTCTTGCAGCTCTGCCGGGGCTATCCTGTATGGAAGAATAGATATGGGTTGAGTGTCAGGCAACACATCAATGCTAAACTCAATCTCCCTTTGAGGAGGAAGTCCTGAGAGTTCATCTGGGGAAAACATCTTGAAATTCATTAACCACGGGGATTGATTGAAGAGTAGGCGGCTTCGCCTCCGCATTCGTAACGTGAACGAGATGATAAATGTAACCTTTTGAGATCATCTTCCTTGCCTTAAGATAGGAAATAAACCTAAATTTTGGTGTAGCAATGTTCCCTTTCCATTCGATGACGGGTTCATCAGGAAATTGAAACCTAACCATCTTCGTACGACGATCAACATTTGCATAGCATGAGGCCAACCAGTCCATTCCCATTATCACGTCGAAATCAACAATTTATAATTCAAATACATTCGCCGAGGTTTGATGACTACAAATCATCACTGTGCAACCTCTATATACCCTTCTAGCAATCACAGAATCTCCTATAGGAGTAGATACCGCAATTGGTTTACTTATCAATTCAGGTTCAACGGCAAACTTATTAGCCACAAAGGGTGTAACATATGATAATGTAGATCCCGGATCAATCAATGCATATACATCGTAAGAAAACATAGGCAATATATATGTAACAACATCCTGAGACGAATCGAAATCCTGTCGATCTACTAGAGCATAGGTTAAATTTTGAGCACCACTCGAACTCGACACTGAACCTCTACCTCTACCACGACCTGTCGACTGCTGAAAACCCCGTGCTAGAGGTTGAACTGATGAGGAAGAACCAGACACAGATCCAGTTGGCTGAGCCATACCACCACCTTCTCTGTTAGGACAATCCCACATCATATGGCCAGGCTGCCCGCAAGAATAGCACGCATCAGAACCTCGACCGCGAAATCTGACCTGGACCAGAATAGGTAAATCGATCATATCGAGGCTTCTGAAACTGTGGAAGAGCACTAGCTTCAAGTGGCGCTGAACTCCTCGAAGACTGGGGCCTAACACTACCTCTGAAGTCATGAGAATACCCTACAAATCTCGCCCGCTTATAAGGGTCAAGATTATCAAGATTGAAATATTGATTAGCCTATGCTATGATACCACTTGATAATAACACGATAGGGGTCCGAGAACTACTAAAGAAAATCAAGAAACATGCGGAAACTAAAAGAAAATAGAGAAACAAAAAAAGGACGGAAAATTAAAGATAGATTGAATTCAAGAAAGAGTTTCTTGAATTCAAGAAGTCTATTCTTGAATTTGAATCCTAACAACAACAATTAGCTAACAAAGAACTAATCGCCTTTGGTAGAGAATTAAAAACAAGAAATAGATTGTGAAACCCGACCCTTTAGAATAACAAGAACAACAATAAGCCTAAACTTATCACCTTTCTTGAATACCTAGAAGTGATCTAAGATTTCGAAAAGGGTTTAATCTTACCACCTTAAATTGAGTCTTGAAGGTTGAAGAATAAATCCAAGAGTAGCCACACACAAGAGTGCAAGAAAAATCTCACAATGTTTATTGATAATAATCTAAGTCTAAAAACAAAGAAGACACCCTTTATATAGAGAGGGGTCACGAAATTGTACCTAAAAAAATAAGGAAATATAGTCCTAAACTACTTTGGACAACAAGTCCAACTACCTTAGGAAAAGAAAAATACTAGGAAGCAAAACATTCTTGGAAAGTACTTCAAAAAATCTTAGGAAAAGGAAAACATAACCTTAACTAACTAGGAAAGAAATAAATATAGTCCCCTAATATATGGAAATATGTCCCAAACCAATCTTGGATAGAATCATGAAAATCTGGAAATCTTGAAGGAAATTTGCAAGCAACTAGGCACCAACTTGCACTCAACATCTAGCACGACTATTGTAACCTTCTTGGACATCAAGTAAGTCCTCTTTATGCTATAAAAATGTGGCTTTATGTAGGACTTCATGGGCTTTAAGTTTGGACAAATTTTAGGTGCCAATTTGGTCCAACGGTGGCCTGATTTGGACCTTCTTCAGAGGATGCTTCTTGGGATCTAATCCACCTCTTCTTGGACATGAATTTGGGACATAAAATAATTATAACACATATAATAACTCATATCCTTTCCTTAAGATCTTCCTAACAACTTCTTTACTTGCACTTGATGTCTAATGACCTTGTTTGGCAACACTTTAGCTTGACATCTTGTTAAAGGCCATATTTGAGATTCCAAATCTTCATTCTTGTCCTTGAATAGATTTGAGCTTCCTAGGATGCTAGCATTCCCCTCTTCTTGAAAAATATTCGTCCTCGAATTTTGGTCTTGCAAGAAAAAGAAAACATGCACTACTAAATGACATCCACTAATCTGAAAAAATGGTAGGAATAAAACAAGATAGTTACCATGTGTCCACTTAACCCAATTAAGCCTAATACGTGTAAATACTCCCTTATAAATCATATGGACATCATCATCCCAATAAAATTTATGCCTACTTAGATTTTTCAAATAAAAACCTCTCTCACCACGATTTTCTTCTTTTTCTTCACTCAAACTCTCTTGTTTCTCTACCTCACATCTTTTTTCTATCTCACGGCCTTCTCTCTTTTCTTTCCTCTCAAGCTTACTCTTTCCCCCCCTTGACATCCCACTCTCTTCACTCAACATAATCTCTCCTTTTTCCTCTCTTAGGATGTCAACATGGACTCTCTTACTCCTCTCATTCTTTTCTCTCTCATATTTTTCCATATTCTCTTTAATAGTCTTTTCGTCTTCACAAATTTGTGAGGGAGTCAAAGGCCCAAGAATGAGTTTCTTCCCGTTAACCTCAAAAGAGTATCTATTTTTTTTNTTAATGGGAATCACATCACACCAAATTGAATCCTCATACCTTCCAAAAGAGAATAGTAATAGCACTCTTTTATCCACTTTTACTCCTCTCAATATGTAGGGTTCAATATGCTTAACACAAGGCAAGTTCAATATTTCAACCATATAAGAGCTAATTGAGTTATAGCCATATTATTTGTCAATTCTAAGGGCACAAATCGCGGACATCACTTTAGCTCTTGTTTGAAATATAACTTTACCATTGTCTTCCTTCTATTCGCTATACTGTAAGTTTGAATTTTCAAGTTGTTGAGTCATAGTTTGCCTCCTTTCACGATAATTACCTGTTTGAAATGTCTTGAACAAAGATTAGAAGAATTATGTATCTCTCAAGTTTGTTTTTTTTTCCTTCTAATACTCTCACCTCTTTTGCTTTTTTCCACTCAAAGCAACTCTTAGTCGTTAATATTTAAATTTACTAATAAACCTAACAAGTCACAACAATTTAGTGATAAAATTGAGGAGTTAGAAAAGAAAAAGGAAAGTGAAAGGCAAAACCTAGAAAGAATAGGAATTGGTTAGTTTAAAAAAAATAACGATAAAATTTTAGAAACCCAAAACCGACAAAAATAAGGAAAGAAGTTTCCTTAATATTCAAGAGCAAGGATCCCCTCTTCTTGTTTCTTTTCTCGACTTGGAAATCAAATAATACTTGAATTCTAAAATAGTAATGTGCTAAGAATTTTTTTTTGGGCTCATTTTTGCTTTTTTTTTTTTTGTTCTTTTATTTTTTATTTTTTTATTTTTTGCTCAAGAACCTCCCAATATTATCAAAATTGAAATCTTGATTATCCTATGATCTGATACCACTTGATAACAACACGATAGGGGTCCGAGAACTACTAAAGAAAATCAAGAAACGTGCGGAAACTAAAAGAAAATAAAGAA